>MU222811.1:34199-44590 GCA_018584345.1 Thuja plicata
GTGTGTGTGTGTGTGTGTGTGTGTGTGTAAACTCTCTTTTTTGTCAACTCTGAGCTTCGAAATGTAGAACATTGTTCCTTTGACCTCCATCTTGATAGTGCTAATAGTTAAAAACAATGGCACAGAGGACAAACCCAAATATGAGCTCTGATACCAAGTTGAAAACATGATATAGAGGAGAAACTCATATGAATGAGCTCTGCAAAACATAGGCCTTTAGTGTTCAATTTATAGTTGAATACATATCAAATTCTATAAGACTGTTGTTCAAAGTTAGCTATGGAATCAATGATGGACAGTGATGAGCAACTTGAACGTGGAGTTCATGGATGTCTGGAAACTTCACTTGGTCTGTTTCGACAGTGACAATTGGTTGATAATTAATTTATCTCAACACCGCCTAAATTAATTATTTTATTGTTTCAGATATCCCGCCATAATCTAGAAAAGACGGGTCCCAGCCTAAAACATGGTTAGGTACCCATTTGCAATCACTTATCAAATTCAATCTTTCATACTACTTACCCTCATCAAATTACTTTAGGTTTTTACGGCTTACCCCTAACTGATACAATTTTGATGTGGTTTCAAGCTCACCGCAAACTCTACGCTGAAGTGGTTTTGGCTAACCAAAAACCTCACTTACAAATGGTTTCAAGATCACCATAAAATTTACACTCAAGTGGTTTTGACTAACCAAAACCCTCTCAACAAGCGGTTTCAAATTACCACCAACCAAGCACACATTGGTTCTAATGACTACAAACCATCATAATGGGGAAACCATCATCACTCTGGGATTTTCTCCTTCCGTACCTGCATCAAAATTGATTATTGAGTCCATACAAAAAGAAATTCATTTACTGAGATACATGGGTACCCATTCATTGTACTCACTAGTTCTATAGGAATCATTTTCAGATACATGGTTCATCAATACGTTAAACCAAAAACCTTTGGGGTGTCAGGTACAATCTATAATGCACCCCTTACAACAACTCAGATATAATGCACACTTTGGTTTTTCCTTTTAACAAAGGTGACTCGCACTAAAAAAAATTGCCCAAAATGCATAGCCCATTAAAAAAAAGAAACCTCCTTGACTTCATGAATGCACATTGTTTGGAACTGACCTCTTTTCAATAGCCAGCCAATACTATCAATAACTTTACGGAATTAAAACATCAATTTCTTGAGGGATATCTCAACAACCTTCTTCAATTCAAATAACCAATGACACAAGTGCATTCTACCAGCTCACCACGAACATGCTCTTCAACTAGGAGCACGAATCATTTAGCAATCCTCTTTAACATGACCACTTTTGATGATGACACACCAATTCTCTCACCTCCAACCCAAACAATTTGCATCCCAAATGAAAACACACATTTGAGAACCTTTATGCCATGAAAACAATCTTTTGCAAACCATCTTATCTTTTGTTCAAACTTTTTTCACCTGAAACAATCAATAGTAACTCACACAACTAACCTATAACACTAGACACATAATTCATTGACACACAAACCAAAATATTAAACTTATAGACTATAGTTGTCACCTAATTCTCCTTTGGATACAAGTATTTCAATGATGAGACAACAATCTTCTTTGGTTGGGATTAGTCACACCCTAACTTGCACATGTACCCAAGATATGAACTGCTGAAGTCTAGGCTAGGTCCGAAGGATACATCTACTAAGAAAACCAAACAATCTCCTTTGGTTGTGGTAAATAGCGGGATGAGTTATGGACTGTTCCAAGTTTGGAAAGTATCCAAGCTACTGACACATTTACTGTACATTAGCTTTTAAATTTAAATTTATTTCAACGCCCAAGAGTCGATGTTATATAATTAATGGTTTGAACGGCAAACACCTACTTCAGAGGAATTTAATAAGAGACGTAAAATGTATTTAATAACAGACGTAAAATGTATTTAATAAGTCCTCCGATGAAGAAGAGTTCTCGTGTATCTTAAATCTGATAGAGAAACGACAACTCTGGCAGAAATTGCAAACGTTTCTTTAACTTCGCTGTATTAAGGAAGTACTGCGAGGAAGAAGAGTTCTCGTGTTCTCTAAATCTGATAAAGAAATGGCAACTCCAGCGGAAATTGCAGCGACTGGGAGAACGTTTCTTCAACTCCGTTATATAGTAATAACAGCCACCATACTCATTTGGGATTTGCGGCGTCGGATGCGATCGAAATTTAGAGGAGCTATGGTGTGGCCGCTTCTGGGCGTGCTTCCCTCCTTTCTTTTTCGTCGGAGTCACCTTTATGACTGGATTACTCGTCTGCTCATCATCAACGGAGGAACATTCAGACTTCCGGGCCCTTGGAAATGCCACGTTATTACGGCCGACCCAGCAAACATAGAATACCTGCTGAAAACCAGGTACCACAAATTCGGCAAAGGTGAGATTTTCAAAGACACGTTTCGCCTCATGTTCGGCGACTCAATTCTGGCGCAAGACGGGGACTCTTTCAAGCGGCTCAGTGCGCCTATCGCCAAGGCCTTCTCCTCGCCTGCCTTCCGCGACAGTGTTGCCGCAGCCCTGTCGGCCGTGATGCAGCAAAAACTTCTCCCCGTCTTCACCCACGCCTGTGAGAAAGCCGCCATTCTCGACCTGCAAGACGTGTTCCACCGCCTGGCTTGTTACAACGCCTGGCTCTTCGGCGCAGGTGTCCAACTCGATTGCCTCAAACCGGATCTCCCCACGTTTCCCTTCATTAACGCCTTTGGAGACGCCACTCAGTCGCTCCATGTTTCGCCTCGCCATGCCCCAACTTTTTTGGAGAATTTTGTTCGAACGCCGGTTTCTCAAAGCCAGGGACTTTGTCTACGCCTTCTCTATTCAACAATGGTGTTCTCGCGGACGCTCTCCTGTGGCCGACATCGCATCAGCCTTCCTTGAATCCGAGGGAGAAAGGGGCCGCCTTTATTCCGACAAGAGGAAGTACGAGTTACTTGCTAACCTCATTTTTGCGGGGAAGGATTCCATTACGGCGGGGTTCACATGGTTCTTCTGGCTCGTAGCGAAGCATCCCTGTGTTGAAGCCCAGATTTTAGCAGAGCTCCGAGAGATCGTGAAGCAGAGAGAGAGTCCGGAGGTTGAGGAGCCGTTCTGTTTTAGCTTCAAAGAAGTAAAGCGGATGGAATACGTGCATTCGGCAGTGACGGAGTCCCTCTGCCTGTACCCGCCTGTTTCCATTGAGTCCACTGTTTCCGCAGAAGATGATGTTTTACCCGACGGCACGCCCGTGGAGAAGGGCGTGCAGGTTTTGTACTCCATTTACTCTTCCGGTAGGTTGGAGAGCGTTTGGGGCGAGGATTGCGTGGAGTTCAAGCCAGAAAGGTGGATGAAGAACGGTAGTTTTGTGAGGCAATCAGATTCCAAGTTTGTAGTGTTCAACGGAGGCTCTCAGCGCTGCACGGGCATCAAATTTGCGTACTGGCAGATGAAGTGGGCTGCGGCTTCCGTTCTTATTCGTTATTCCATAAAGATTGTTGATGAGCATCCCGTGCTTCCAAAGTATGGACTCTCGCTTTTCATGAAGCATGGTTTGCTCGCAAGCATCCACCAAAGAGAAATGGCAGAGGGTGAGAGCAACAAATAATCTGGCGGGCTGTCCAGGACTTCTGTAGCAGACTGGCTATCCTGTGCTGTTGACAGAAGCCCTTAATAAAGACTCACTTTATTATCTTATATTATATAGGATATAATACTATATCTTTTTAAATGATAAGAGATGTTTTTTACTCTATTTATTTAATAAATCTCTTCAAAGAAAATTTAAAATTTTTATTTTTAATTTTATTTGAAATTTCAATTTATCATGTGAATATTATGTTTACATTGTTATATATATCACATTCACCTAGAAAATGGCGATTGATATAATTAGAACTGGGAAAACATATGAAGGAGAAATGGATAAATAAATAGATAAGTAGAAATTAAAAAATTGTAAATTAATAATCTACTTTAATATATGAAATTTCCTAATATTGTTAAGAATATTAAACATATTATTATGTTTTAGCTTGAAATATTTTTAAATGAATTTTATTATTTATACAAATCGGTACCATCAATTAATACAATAACTATTGTTTGTTTATACAAAAGGAATAGAGTATCTTTAACAAGTATTTCAATACATTAGTCAATCATTGTCAATTAACATTGTATATAAGCATTCATCTTCTTGATTTTGTATTGTACATTCTTTAATGCATGTAAGTATTTATATGTAATCATGGGGCATGATCTATTGCATTTTAAGTGGCAATTGATAAAACCACCTTATGTTAGCAAAATCCATAAAATAAAGGTTTGAATCCCGTCTTTATAATATTTTAGAATGATAACATCTTCCTACCTTTCCATGTACCATTTTATTATCTTTCATTTCATCCTTTTATTTATTACTTTTAGCCCCCAATGTATCCTTTGAGTTTGTGTTTTTAATTTTCCTCCTCATACACACCTAAATTTCACCACAATCTTAGCATCACCTTTTCACATCATTTCTAATGCTATATCATCACCATATTAATTACTAACTAATTTTTTTCTTTTGTATTTAATTAAATAGGTTAAATTCTATTATTCATCCTAACTAAACAAAGCAATATATTTTCACTAATTAATCATATGATAAAAGGGTAGATCAATGCTAAACCTTCATCAATGACATCCACAAAATGTGATTTTTCAACAATGATCCCACACACCTGCCAACAAGACTAAGCCCCGCATGGAAATGCATTTCTGAGCTAAGGTGAGTAAAAATTCCTAACTTTTTTAGTTTGTAAGGATGATAAGTGAGGAAAAAATGTAAACAAAAATGGAGAATTTTTTTATTAGTATACTGTACAGGGTGGTGATTATAAGACAAGGGTTTGGCAATTCGAAAAGAATGTTTGTTTTTCATTTAGAAGCACAGGCATAGCGATGATACAAGTGATGGGTGGGTCTAATGGAGGCTCTATAACTTTGCAAATTAGAGTTTACAATGGGGTATTAAAACAATTTGGGCATCCATCAAGTCATAGTGGAAAAGGGATATTTGTTGTGGTTATAAGTACCCTAGTAGACATGTATGCATAATGTGAAAGTGCATACACAAGGCACGTGAGTTGTTTGACAAAATCTCTCAAAGAGATGTCCTCTCATAGAATGGTATGTTTACAGGAATATGCACAAAAGTTGTTGAAAAGGTATTGTAATATTTTAGGAGATGTAATATGCAAGTCTAAAACCAACTCCACAACCTTTTTGAGTGTCCTACTAGCCTGTGCTCAAATGGGAACCATAGAACATGGTGTACTTGTCCATCGAAGGGCAATTTAAAAAATGTTTTTGTTAGATGTTATGGTTGCAACTGCCTTGGTATATATGTATGTAGAATGCATAAGCATGCACAACGAATGTGAACTCTTTGTAAGAATTTTTAATAGATATGTAATGACATGGAATGCAATGATAGTAGGATATGTACAAAATAGTTTTTTTTTAGAAAGCCTTGGAAGCTCTTTAGGAAATGCAATTGGCTGGGTGTAAAGTGTGATTCCACAACCTTTGTAGCATCCTTCATGCATGTCCTAAAATAGGAGCATTGGAAAAGGGTATGGACATCCATCAAATGTGTAATCCAAAATAATTTTTTGTGAGATATTATTTTTGCAACTGTTCTTGGAAAATAAAAGTTTCACGGAATACCTTCAAAAAATAGTTTTACGGACTATAATGTTTGCAGGATATGCCAAAATGGATTTTGCAAGCATGATATCAAACTCTTTTATCTAATGAAGAAATCTGGAACATATCCTAACCATGTAATCTTTCCACGTGTTTTATTATCCCACAACCATGCATGTTTAGTGGTTGAGTGTTGTAAATACTTCAGTGGCATCAGTAACTTTTATTATATTATACCTATAGCTGATCTATATGTATGCATGGTTGACCTTCTTCGCCATTCTGGTATCTCGAGGTAACTCTAAATTTTATCATCAAAAGGGGTGGCTTATGTTCATCCTTTTTAAACTATCATTTTGATTTTATTTAAATTTCACGTAAAATTATATTATTATTCTAGGAGAATCTTACAAGTACAATCAATGAAATTAGATCCATAAATTGAGATATCCTTTGGACATTGTAGTAATCTAGAGTCATAAAAAATTGAGCGTGGAATTCTCTAGAATAAATGAACATAGAAAAATTTCAGCAAGGATTTTGTACCCCTCAAAGTTGGAGTCTCCAAAAAAATACAACTTCCATTTGTTTACTATTGTTAGCTAAGTTGAAGGTGAATATACTATCACAAAGGTTAGTGTGTATGAATTCAACTTACAATGGACAAAAGAACTTGAATTCCTATATCATTGAGTTCCTAGCTGAATTCAAAAACAAGGTAATAAAATGAGTTCTAAAGTATGTATTGAGGGTAGTATTCTTCCCTACTAGGTTTGTTTAGTCATGATGTTTCCCATACAAGCTCATCCTGTAAGAATGGAAATAAGATGCTAGAATTAACATTTACTTCAACACAAAATTATATCATATCTTATGTGTAAGAACATGAAGTTTTATTCATACTTGATAGCTTGAGTAAGAATAATAGAAAGGGCATTCTCCAAAGTACGTTTTGCGGTATTGGTCACGAATAGTAAAGAGCTACAATGATAACCATAACTTAATCATTATCTTTGAGAGATCTCAATTATTTTAAGAAGGTTGTGCATATATGACGATTTGGATTTTGAAAGCAACATAAGATTATATTGACATAAATGGAAGTTAAGTAGCGGAACAACTTCCTACACTAACCTTAAGGGGAGAGTAGTGTAAAAACTTCCTCAAATCTTTTCAACAGTTACAAAAACTTAAGAGAAATAAAAAATATAATATGCATACCAAAACACAGTGATTTACATGGAGAAAAACTCCATACTCCAAAAGCCACTGTGCAATATATTATTAAAAAATCAATAACAAATTACTATATGCTTGCAGAGTGAGCTGCTCACAAGAGTAACACCAACAAAGATCCAGAAGTAGCTCAATGGCTATTAGACTCTTACAATATAATACCTCTAACATGCCTAATACATAAGAGACAGGAAACATGAAATCATCAAACGGTATTACAAAACCATGGGCTAAAACCACTCATAAAAGGTGCACAAATATCCATCATTGGACCTCTAAACTAATGATACATATTGGTCATTATACATAGTGAAAAATCATATATGAATTTTTTTGGGGGAGGCGCAACCTCCCAAAACCCCCATTGGGGCATGCTACCCCCAACCCCCAGCCAATCACAATATTAGAGACGGAAAGGGGGTTAAACCCCTTGTAATCCCCCACGCTCATGTATCAACAATACATTTTAATTATTGCAAGGTTGAGACACTATTTTCTCAACATGATGTGGATCTGTGAAGTACATTAAGGGAATAACGCAGGTCAATAAAAAAGTAAAAATGAAGGAAGAAACCAATGTTTAAACAATTTTTACTATTATTTCTAACCTTGGATTCGATTCATCATTTTTATACATAGTCCTTGGAGTGTCCATTTTTTTGGATTTCCATAACATTGATGATTTGCAGATGGATCAATAGAGTTATGTTTAAACTTTAGAGAGATTAGTGATATACCTTCCTATTAAATTTCCCTTTCATAAATACCCTAAAATTGTTTTAAAGTATAATGAGATCATAAAATTTTGCTTAGTTTCCTTTTCATTACTACCTTGCAATGTGATTTTGGTATAATCAAGTGTATTAAATTCTCTATTACCCCCCTTATATATCTAAAGTGTAATGAACAAGTGAATGAATTTGTGTGCATTGGTAATTAATTTCAACGTTGTACAACAAGAGTTAGTACTTGCAGATAATATCTATAGTTCCATAAGCACCAATTGTCCTTTGGCTTTAAAAAAGAGCACAACATTCAGTAATAGATGAAGATTTATCTTATAGATCAACACATTGGCAATGACAAAGAAAGAATAACAATCGGGGAGAAGGATCTCAATTAGGTTGATGTCTACTTTGTGTCATTCTTTGCTTCGATTAAATTCAATACTCATCAACAAACCATGTGAGATCCGGAAATAGAGATTAACAAGCAAATGCAATTGGTCCTCTACTTGCATTTTGTTCAACTTTGTCAAATTTATCTTTCTTTTGTTTGAAATTATTATTGGCTATGAGTGGTAGAAATTATAATATATAGATTAATGTTTCCATAAATTATATGTTTCTTTAGTCTTTATATATTTAGAGCTATAGGTTGTCAAGTTATTAAGGTTCGTTTCATGTTTCAATGTTTTTTTTCTTTAGGCTATGTTGATCAATGTTCTTCTTAGAAGTATTTGTTGTGACATAAATTCGATGAGCCATATAACTCTTTCTATTAGATATTCATTTTTGTTAGATTGCAATTATGGATCTTTTATGATTATTATTTGATCTACCGATTGAAGTGGTAAATATGCTAAAATGATCCAATTTATAGTAGCAATCTCAAGGTTGTAATCATGTAATTTTCATTAACGATCTAAATACATTATGATTTTGAAGGGTTGAGGTCATTTCACCTATTTTTATGGTAGTTCGATTTTAGGCGGTATCCAACAAGTGTTTCATCTCTTGGAAAAGATGTTGTGGCTCCATATGTCCATGTTGTAAAAATATATAGGAAAGATGACTCTTTGGATCCATTTCAGTCACATCAACCACTTCAGTCACATTTCGATCCATGGATTCTTTGGATCCATGGCAGAAATTGCGGACATTTCTTCAACTTTGTTGTATTTAGTAAGCGCTGCGAGGAAGAAGAGTTGTTGTGTACTCTAAATCAGGTAAAGAAATGGCAACTCTGGCGGAAATTACAGCGACTGGGAGGATGTCTCTTCAACTTCATTGTATAGTTATAATAGTCGGCATACTCATTTGGAAATTGCGACATCAGATGCAATCGAGATTTAGAGGAGCAACAGCATGGCCACTTCTCTTTTATGTGACTACCTTCATCCCTTCTTTAATTTCTTTTATTTCTCTTTTGATTCTTGCAATTAATGTGTTCTTCTCTAGCTCTCCATCACTGCTACAGAGGTTATCTCTAGAATTCAATGATTGCATTTGATATTTACCATTAGTTTCTTTAATTGTTCTTAAATCTTCCTAATTAAAAATCCTTATTTTATTTTATTATGCAATTTCACTCCCTTCACAATCTTATCAAAAAAATTTAATTATTTTTAGTGCTTGACAAAACTTTCTCAACAAAACGTTACTCAATGTCCAAATTCTTTAGTAGGACTATCATGTATTTGATATCTAAGACTTCAATCTTTCCCTGTACTATCCCTCATACTTAACTCTATCATACTTACAGTCTTTTAGTTGCCTTCTTCCTAACTGTAATCTAGAATGTGAACTACCCTTTTCATTATATGCATCATGTTACCATATTAGCATTTAAATTTATTGAGATTGGTTCTAATGTCACATTTGTAACTATTATAAATAGTCCTTATAGTACTTATCCTCTACCTATTTAAACAATTAATCTTTATTTTTATTGCAAGTATGTAGTTGGCAAAGAGAAAAGGATAACATAAATTCAAATCATTTCTATCATATTTACGTGTATGTATTGCTATGTAAGATTATTTATTTTTGAAGGGTCACTATAGCGAACACTTATTAGACCCCAATTCACTACTGATTCCTTTCCTTAGGTTTTAAATTTAAATTTATTTCAAATGCCGAACAGTCGATGTTATATAATTAATGGTTCGAACGGCAAGCACCTACTTCAGAGGCATTTAATAAGAGACGTAAAATGTATTTAATAAGTCCTAGGAGGAAGAAGAGTTCTCGTGTATCTTAAATATGATAGAGAAACGACAACTCTGGTAGAAATTGCAGACGTTTCTTTAACTTCGCTGTATTAAGGAAGTACTGCGAGGAAGAAGAGTTCTCATGTTCTCTAAATCCGATAAAGAAATGGCAACCTTGACGGAAATTGCAGCGACTGGGAAGACGTTTCTTCAACTCTGCTGTATAGTAATAACAGCCACCATACTCATTTGGGATTTGCGGCGTCGGATGCGATCGAGGTTTAGAGGGGCTACGGTGTAGCCGCTTCTGGGTGTGCTTCCCTCCTTGCTTTTTCATCGGAGTCACCTTTACGACTGAATTACGCGTCTGCTCATCATCAACGGCGGAACATTCAGACTTCCGGGCCCTTGGAAATGCCGCGTTATTACGGCAAACCCAGCAAACATAGAATACCTGCTGAAAACCAGGTACAACAACTTCGGCAAAGGTGAGGTTTTCAAAGACACGTTT
>MU222814.1:15923-29328 GCA_018584345.1 Thuja plicata
AGTTATCTTTCAGTCCATCAAGATGAATGCCTTAAATAAATTTAGCAAATATATACTTCTCGGTAAGATATATTGTTTATCTTTTCTAGACTTTATCGAGTAGCAATAATTAAACTTAGTGTTAACCGACCAATCCAGTTTCAATAATGTGTAAAGCAAAATATCAAAGCAATGAAACATATACACATTTGACACATAGATTTTATTGTGGAAACCCTGTTAGGGGAAAAACCACTTGGGACCGATAACCCAAAATTTTCACTCTTCTGAAGTGAGCTCGGTGAAGAGCCAACCCTGTTAAAGGTTACAAACACACTGCTAAGAGCGACCTTGTTAGAGGATTTAAAACCAATAGTTTATCTTTTGACCTAGGACTCAACAAGAAAACCTTTTGATACTCTTGAGTATCTCAATACAATAAGGATTGTTAAATCCCACTCAATTAAGAGATTTTATGAATCAATGGTTAAACTGAAACAATAAATGATCTATTCAATAATACAAATTTAACTTGCAAATATTCAGATCTATTGTAAGTCCAATAATACCTCTCTAATCAATATGCTCTTCAATTCCTTTTCTCTCTTTCTTTCTTCTTTCTGCTCAGTGAATGCTCTATCCTTTGTTGCTCGATATCTGCCAAATTCCTTGGCTCTGTTCTTCAGCCTATATGATTATATTTGCATGGAGACTTCTATCTTCAACAAAATTATATTCAGCATTCCACACTTCATAATGAATGAATTTTTGCTTTATATAGACATGATTTAGTCGTTCAATCTCCTTGTTTTCATCGTAGATCACTTCTTGATCCGTAAAATTTGGCATTCTTTCTTTAATTCATAAATCTCTCCTTCAATTTTATTCAACCACAAATCTCTCCTTGTTATGTATGAACAAAATGTGCTTTAAATCTCCCTCTTTTCTTTAGTTCAACTGATTAATAAGTATAAAGAAATCAACCAATCAATCTAAATATAGCTCCTGCCAGCTAAGTGTTTTTGTTGTTCTTTATCTTCAGTTTTGATCGGTGATTAACTTCAGTTAGCTCAGTTATTGACTTCAGTTACACTCAATAACAACTTCATTTATCTCGGTGATCACTCCAGTTATGCTCAATAAATAGCTCTTTCTCGGTAACCACTTTCTCGGTTACTGTGGTGCTCAGTTACATGGTGAAATTCTCAGTGTTCACTATCACTCAGTGTATACTGTTACTTAGTGTATATAGAACTTTTATCTTTTACCGACTGCATAAACTTTGTCTCTTCAAATCTTTTAAGTTTATGATGATATGTGTATGACCAATCAAAACATATCAAGTTGACATCAATGAAAATACAATACATTGACTGATTTAATGTCTTGCATTCACTTTTGCATCTCGGTGATCATCAACTTATCATCTTCAAACATTCAATTAGTTATAGTTCATCAATCTCTCCCTTTGGCATTGATGGAAACACAATATGAAATATGCCATATCATACCAAACTTATTGTTCTATAACCAATTAAAATATTTGAGTCTCGGTAAGCTCTTCTAGATTAGATTTGATTCTGCTGTGTGGTCTCCCTTTCTTCATTCCCTTTAATGGATAGGTGTAGCAATTTTGTCTTTCCCATTGATGTAGAATCTCCATATGATGGATGGTTATTTCATTTAATGGATGGTTATTTCATTCTCTCCAATTCTCTCCATTTGATGGATGGTTATTTCATTTAATATCTCTCTCCCTTTGTGTTTTCTTCCTCCCTGATGGATATTAGATATTTCTTTGAGTATCTCTCCCTTTGACAACAATGCCAAAAAAATGTACAGCTCTATAGTAGCCAACAATATTTTTCTTCTTTTGAAGCTTTCTCTCCCTTTAGTGGACTGATATGTCATTTTATTTCATATCTTAGCTTACATCAACATGAATGATCTTCTGATAATGTGTAGGCTGATGCAGCCTCCAAGTCAGCTTAGTGACTAGTAGACAAGGGACAAACCCCTAGTCTATTCCTCAGGTACTCAAATGTATCTTTTGGCAATGGCTTTGTGAATGTGTCTGCTAGTTTTTCTTTGGATTGTACATACTCTAGTATCACATGTTTGTCTTGTACTTGTTCCCTCAAGTAATGATACTTAATAGCTATGTTTTTTTCTTAGAATGCATGACAAGGTTCTTTGAGATGTTGATAGCACTAGTATTATCACAATAGATAATTACTGGGTCAAGAATTTCTTCATTCATACCTTTCAGCAATTGCTTGATCCATGCAATGTTAGATAAATTTGCAGCAGTAACTACATATTATGCTTTTGTAGTTGATTGAGATATGCATCCTTGCTTTTTACTTATCCATGTGACAAGTTTGTCACCCATAAAGAATTCTCCTCCTATAGTGCTCTTTCTATCATCTATGTTTCCATCCCAATCAACATTAGTATAAACTTGTAGCTCAAATTTGCCTTCTTTATTGTACCACAAACCATAGTCTTCAGTATTCTTAAGATATCTCAAAATTCTTTTAACAACAGTCATGTGTGATTCCTTAGGATTAGCAGAGAATCTTGCAACTATACCAACTACATGTGCTATATCAGGTCTAGTGTGTACACCATACATTAATTTGCCAATCATAGATCTTTATAAGGTTTAATTTACCTCGGTTATTTTTTCTTCCTTTGACACTTTGCATCCGGTTTCCATAGGTGTTCCAACTAGTTTTGAGTCCTTTGTCTTGAATATCTTAAGAACTTCTTTGATGTATTTTGATTGTGTGATGTAGATGCCTTCAACCTGTTGTATAATCTGTAGACCAAGAAAAAATTTGATCTCTCCAAACATTGACATCTAAAATTATTTTCTCATTTCATTAGCAAATGACTTGCATAGCATATCATTACCTCCAAATATGACTTCATCAACAAATATTTTAAGATTCAAGGTCTTATCATCAATATCTCCTTTCAAATATAGATTACTATTGTTAGTTGTTATAACAAATCTAATACTAATAAGATAAGAGTGAAGTCTTTCATACCATGCTCTCAGTGCTCAATCCATACAAGGCTTTGTATAGTTTACAAACCTTGTTCCTCATGTTAGGATCAATAAACCCTTCAGGTTGCTCAATGTATACCTCCTCTTCTAGTATTCCATTCAGAAATCCAGATTTAACATCCATTTGGTATACTTTGAATCCTTTGTAAGAAACATAAGAAAGTAGATTTCTTACTCCTTCTAGTCTAGCAATAGGTGCAAAGGTTTCTCCATAGTCAATACCTTCTTCTTATGCATACCCTTTGCATACCAGTCTTGCTTTGTTCCTTGTGACTTCTCCATTCTCATTAAGTTTGTTTCATAAAATCCATTTGGTGCCAATGAAATTTTTGTCACTCGGTCTAGGTACTAATGTCAAAGTTTTTTCTTTTCAATCTATTCAATCTCTTCATTCATTGCACTAACCCATTCTTGATTCTAAAGTGCAGCATTAACAAATTTAGGCTCAAAAACAAAAATCAAACATCTAGTGTTAAGTGACTTACTTCTTATTTTCATTCCTACTCTTTTGTCTCCAATGATATGGTCCTGTGGATGGTGTCTCTTGACATATTTAGAAAGTACAGGTTTAGATCTTGGTTCTTCATCTTGATCTTCATCACTTGATTTAGCATTGTGAGCATTTTCCTAAATTTTGGTGTGTGCAGCCAGTTGCTTGGTTGCATTGTTTTGTCGCTCGGTAGCATTACACTATTTCTTGGTAGCTCCAGCCTGTTGCTCGGGAAAGGTGTTAGGTTCTTCAATGTAGACAAATATGTTGTAATATTTAGGTTCCTTTCTACTTTCCTCATCATTTTTCTAAGCTAATTCATCTACTTTAACATTTGCACTCTCGATGATTTTGTTAGAAGATTTGTTCAGACATTTATAAGCTTTGCTTTTGGTAGAATATCCTAGAAAGATTCCTTCATCACTTTTAGAGTAAAGTTTCCCATTTCTATCATCTTTCAATATATAACATTGACTTCCAAAAATTCTAAAGTAACTCACATTTGGTGTATATCCATACCATAGCTCATAAGGTGTCTTATTTGTGTCTTTCTTCAATTGAACTTGGTTCAGTGTATAGACATCAGTACTTACATCTTCTCTCCTAAATGTTTGTGTGATGCCTTTTTCAATCATTAGTGTTTTGGCACAATCAACAATTGATCTATTCCTCCTTTTAGCAATCCCATTTTGTTGTGGTGTTCTCGGTGCAGAAACCTGTCTTGTAATCCCATGCTCATTACAAAAGTTAGTGAATTCATTAGAAAATAATTCTCCTCCTCTATCTGATCTTAAACATTTCAATTCTTTTCCACATTGTTTTTCAACTTTGGCTTTATACCATTTGAACATCTTAAATGCTTCAGATTTCTCTTTTAAGAACATGAAAGTCATCATCCTAGAATAGTCGGGCTTTGAGATACTCGGTAAGCCTCTCACTTTTCTTTTCTTACTTATCTTAACCATTTTGTCAAAAGTCACATGACATAACCTTTTATGCTACAACCAAATGTCTTCATTTCTAGCCAATAAACAAGTGGTTTCAACATTATCAAGATAGAATAGATTACCTTTTGTTTTTTCACCAGTACCGATTAACTTTCCTATTCCATTATAGATCATTGCCTTTTTGTTCTCAAATGCAACTCGGTGTCATGTGTTGTTCAGCTGTGAAACACTCAATAGATTATAGTTAAGTCCATGATCAGAAGGAAATCAAAGACACTCAAATTGTAATCGAAACTAACAAGGTAATAGAAGGAGAACCAAAGAAAATAGATGGAGACACAACCGAGAAGGATGCATAGAAAAAGAAAGATGAAGTACATAAGGACATTGATGAAGGAGATAAACCTAAAGATGGCACTCTTGAGGTAACTGAAAAAGTTGCAACAGATAATGTAAAGGTTGATGTGGAGACGTCCACTCATAACCGAAAAGCTGACACCGAAGCACAATAGAAAAAAGATGCAACAACACAAGTCACTTCATCAAGTACAATAGACAAAGTCGATAAATTGGCTATGGTTCTACATTCAAGTGTAACACAAAAGAAGAAGAACAAATCCAAAAAGAGTTAGTTGGAAGTCACTTTAGACGAGATCATTGAGATGCCCAAATGTGACCCAACCACACTTGATTATGAAGCACTAAAAGAATACGGTGAAATATGCCAGAGGAAGGCATTACAGGAGAAGCTAAAAAAGTAGCACCAAGACTCCATGGTACTAGAAACAACTAGGGACATATTGCACCAGATTGTACCCAATGTTGATGTTGATCAGAATAAACTGATACTTGCTCAACTAGCCACTCTCACAAAAGCTATTACAACATGAAACATTGATGCAGAGAAGGCAATTAAGGAGAGAGAAGAGAAAAGTACCAGCACAAACTTGTTGAAAAGATCAGCCAAGAAGTGGCAGTTAACAAGGTAAAGCTTTCAAAATTCATAAGTAAATTAGATCCAATTATCACTGAAGTTATTTCCTTGATTCAACAACTAAGGATCATAGTGAAAATATAGAAAAGTTAGATTTAGATCTAGATAATAGTGCTAAAAGATTAACCACTGGGGAAAATGCAATTAAATTGCATTATGAGAAGATTATTGAGATAAAAAGGTTAAGGCAGGAACTGTGGGATAAGAAACACAATTTAGGGAAGAAGTCACAGAGCTCCAGGCTCAACTTCTACCAAATCTAACACTACTTCAACAACATATCAGTTCAACTAGGCAACTAATAGCCACCCCTGAGATGTCTATAGTAGACAACATCTACGATATGCATTCCAAGATCACACTCGATCACATGGCTCTAGAGAACTTGAAGGAGCAATGGGAGAAAATGATGGAAGACATGAAGTCTTCACACTCTCACATTTTTGATAAGCTATAAGGTATAAACATTTTCCTTTAATATCAAAAAAGGGGGAAAGTAATGATATGTAAATATACCTATCCATAGGGGAAAATATTGATATACCAGCATATACATAGGGGGAGTCATGAAATGACTAAGGATATAACTAAGGATTATATATGTTGTACATACTTAACATTTTGTTAGTATTTTATACATACTAGTTTTTGATACTAATGTCAAAGGGGGGGATTGATGACATTACTTTGTCATTAGTATGCAAAGAACACTTTCATTCAACATAGACAGAAAGACAGAACAAAGAGAAAACCGAAAATCAGATATAAAGAGATCACCATAAATGGCTAAGTACAAAGAGAATCGACAACACAATTTTGTGTGTAAACCAAAATTGCAAAGTCAGAAGGATAAAGAGGAACCCGACGTGTAGGATATAGTGCAACCCAAGAGACAATTAAAGTGCAAGTGGATAAACAGTTGAAGCAAGGAACCTGAAAGACAGTCAACTAATCTCAGAGCATAACTGACTGACAGAACCGAAAGTCAGTTGAAGCCAGCAAAAAGTGGATTTGACTTCCATGTCAGATAAAATAGTATTATTCTATTTATAGAATCTTGATTTATTTTTAAAACCATTTCTTTAGGTACAAGAAACATGAATGTAGGTGTTTCAATTAGTCTAACTGATTTAAAACACATAGACTAGGAGATCAAGGTAAAAATTGTAAACCTGATCTTAGAGTTAACATTGTTTTACGTGAAACTTGATGAAGTCAATCTATCTTATAAATGGATGATGCAATCATTCATTATGTTGAGAGGAGAGATGATGTGAATAAGAAAGAAAGGATGAATGAAGCAAACAGGCACATCTATGGATCATATTGAAAATTTCAAGAACCATAACAACAAAAGGTGAATTTGGTTATCAAGAACCAAGAACATAGGCTACTGAGAATCAAAGGTATTATTCAATCACATTAGATGACATACTTATTAATGTAAACTTAAATGGATATGTAATCAGCAATAGGAGCTTGCATACACCAGGTCAAATGTAATTTTCTATCATTCTAACAAGTGAAGAAAGGTGTAAAATTCCTTTCAAGGAAGGTGGATTTAACAGTCCAACTATAAATCTCTTAACCGAGTGCACACTCAATAGTGTTGCAAAATATCTTAACAAAGTAGACTTTAACAGGTCTCCATAGATACTCTTAACCGTGTAGATCATCAGAAGTGATCAAATTGTAAGCCTTAACCTTCCAATCTACAGATAGTGAAGATTTTGTGGGTGCCATCCCCACCACAGTTTTTACTTCCTAACATGAGTTTTCTGCGACATCATATCTTGTATTATGTGTTAATTACTTTCACGAATGTTTCTATGAATGTTCACATGTATGTTAAGTTTATGATTTGATATATCTTACATCAAGATAGTATAGATCGGATGGTTGGATAAACAATTGATTACACAAAGGTTAAATTAATAAAAGGATATAAATTTTTTAGAGGTGTGAATTCACCCCTCCCCTCTTAGTACACACTTCCCATTAATTCCAACAACAGGTCATATATTTTGTAAATCCTTTAACCAGGTACATCTCTTAGATTAGAGATTGTAAAATGCTTTAACAAGGTAGACTGAATAAGTCTTTTGTACTCTTAACCGAGTATATTACTCCCAACAGGGTAATCTATTAGAAGTAGCTAAATTTGTAGCTCTAATCGAGCAACCTTTTTACTATAGTAGTGAAGGATTGTGAGTGTCATCCCCACCGCATTGTTTTCCTCTAACAAAGGATTTTTGCATGACCAAAATATTTGTGTTGTGTGTTGCAGATTTCATGATGTAAGTTATTTACTTTATGTTCATATTATGCATTGTATTCAACTTGGTAATAGATCAGAAATAATGGTTAAAATTTTTAAGGGTATTGATTCAACCCTCCCCTCTCAGTACATAACTTTCCTAAGTTATTTCAACTATACTAATAGATTGTGCTCCCATGCTAATGCAAACAGTGCAATTGTAGTATGATTTACATCTTGCACAACCAAATATTGTGCATTTAGGCTCAATCTTTTGCTCTGTGTTGAATTGCACTAGTGATTTGATAGTACTGAGTTATAGTGATGAGCTGAAAGATTGATTTTCCAAAAGAAAAATCCTCATTAAAGCCAAATATTCTATGGATTTTAAGAGGAAATACACTGTCCTCTGCCAAGATTCTACGCAAGGCTTACTTCTCCAAAAGATGAGATTTCTTCTTCTGATCCAATAGAATATTTTCTGCTGAAATATTTATGAATGATTCAACTCCGCTAGGGTTTCATACAGGCACTCAATTCCTATTAAATAAAGCCCCCAAAATTGGCGATGGAGATGATTCAGTCCATCATATTAATCAAATTATCTCAAGATAATAGTTGATCTTGATAATAGTTGACCCTTCAATGAAGCTACCTTACCAAATCCAATTTGCCTTAACTGTTATCAGTCACCCCAAAAAATATGATTTCTTTTTTTTCAAACGTGAAAATGATTTATCAAATGGTGCATGCCTCTGTGCTCATGGAACCCATGATGACACATTTGATGAGGCATCTGTAAAATGTTTGGTCCACTCTATAAATACACTATCATGAGACCACATTCCTATGAGGCATTCAACAGACAATTATCACACCAAAAATTAGGGCAAGGAACCCCTTCTTCCACAACTTTGCACCATTCTTCAGTGTTTGCATCTGATTTTATTATCGAATCATATTCTTAGTAGTTGGACCGAAGGAATCTCCCTGACCAACATAGTTTAACCAAAAAGGAAAGAAAACAGTTACTCCCTTCAAATTTCAGTGAAGAAAGTGAAGAAAGTTATGTTATTATAAACCAATCAATGCACGGATTACAACTATTATAATAATATGCTATATGATTATTGATGTTTCTAAAATGTATTTCCACTTTCTTATTCAATGCTCTTACCCCATCTTCTTTCCTCCTCTTTTTTCATTCGATGATGTGTTTGCTGCAGGATTTGTCTTTCCTTGGTACTCTTATTAATTTTATTATTTATTTTCTTTTGATATATATGTTTAATCATCTCATAAATATATCTCACTAAATAGTATAAAGAGAAAGGATTGCAAATTATTTTATGGCATTAATTATATTATTAATTTTATGTTTAATTTTTGTTAGACATGTGTTAGCCATCTCATAAATCTAATTTCATAAAAGAATGTCATAAATATTTTTTTGATAGTAAATGTACATCTATGTCATAATTATTAGTGTTGGTATTGATTTATTGCTGATTTATCAAGACATTTGTAAACATCATGTGATGATCGAGATGTTGAAGTTATATGAAATGATTATTTATGATATTATTAATTTTATTGTTTATTTTATTTTGATATTTATGTTTAATCATCTCATAAATATAGCTCACTAAATAGTATAAAGAGCAAGGATTGCAAATTATTTTATGACATTAAGTATATTATTAATTATATGTTTGATTTTTGCTAGACATGTGTTAGCCATCTCATAAATCTAACTTCATAAAAGAATGTCATAAATGTATTTTTTGATAGTAAATGTACATAAATGTCATAATTATTAGTGTTGGTATTGATTTATTGCTAATTTTTTGAGACATTTGTAAACATCATGTGATGATCGAGATGTTGAGGTTATATGTCAGGATTAGGTATGATATTATTTATTTTATTTTGATATATATGTTTAATCATCTCATAACTATAGCTCACTAAATAGTATAAATAGAAAGGATTACAAATTCTTTTATGACATTAATTATATTATTAATTTTATGTTTGATTTTTGATAGACATGTGTTAGCCATCTCATAAATCTAATTTCATAAAAGAATGTCATAAATGTATTTTTTTTAAATGTACATAAATGTCATAATTATTAGTGTTGGTATTGATTTATTGCTGATTTTTTGAGACATTTGTAAACATCATGTGATGATCGAGACGTTGAAGTTATATATCAGGATTAGGTATGATATTATTAATTTTATTATTTATTTTATTTTGATATATATGTTTAATCATCTAATAAATATAGCTCACTAAATAGTATAAAGAGCAACGATTGAAAATTCTTTTATGACATTAATTATATTATTAATTTTATGTTTGATTTTTGCTAGACATGTGTTAGCCATCTTATAAATCTAATTTCATAAAAGAATGTCATTAATATACTTAAATATCATAATTATTAGTGTTGGTATTGATTTATTGCTGGTTTTTTAAGACATTTATAAACATCATGTGATTCACTTCGATTACAAGAAATAAATTTACACTTTGCAATTTAAAGTTAATTAAAAGATGTCAATATCTTAATTGAAAGTAGTTTTTTATATTGATGAAAATCTGATAAATGTTCATTGAAAGGCTTGAATCCTTGATAACACTGCTCCACATTCATAATTAATTAAAGATGTATTATTTTTTAAGAGGTTAGAAATATCCCTTCATAACTCTCAAGGATGTCTATTGACATTTTTAATCTTGTTCTTGTTCAACTATTTCTATTTTTTCTTTCTTTCTTATTAAATATATGATAGAAAAATACTACTTTCTTTTTTAATCTATTATATTTGTAAAGTTTAAATGATGAGGAGATTCAAAGGGTGAAGCACAAGATAAAAAATAGTTCACTCAAACTAACTTTATATTCTAAGCATACGTTGCTAACACATTTTTCATGTCACTTATTTGAATAAAAACATATAAACAATTTGGACACATTTTTTGGCTATTACTAGAAGTGATTGTTGGAAGTACAAGGATGGGAAAGAAAGATACTGAGAGAGAGGGGGGGGTGAATCAGATCTTAAAACTTAACCACTTAAAACAAATTGATTCACATTCATACATATATGAATTTAACCTAACATCAGATAACATCAATAACATTAAATATGCAACTCATAACACAAAACTTGGTAATCCAAAAACCCAAATAGGTAAAACTGGGGTGGGGATGACACCCACAAAATCTTCACTACTGCAACAATAAAGTGTGCCTGTTAGGGCTACAAGATTTTGATTGCAACATGCAATCTACCTGGTTAAAGGTCTATTTTATTAAGAACTAAAGATCATTACAATCTACCTTGTTAAAGGATTTCAACTTATAGTAAAGTAAGCACTCGGCTAAGAGATTTAAAACAGTCTTCTAAAACCACTCTGTTAAGAGATTTAACCTGATACACCTGTTAGAATGTTCCAAGTAGTGATCCTATGTTATGCACTCAGATGCTGATGATGGATCTACTCTATCCAATACCTTATGTTATCTCTCAATCTGATATGTCTTTACTCTGCTTATCACTACTCTGTCATTCTTCTTGATCTAGGCTTCTTCTCAAAATGACTTACTGTTCATCTCTCATGAACACACAACCCTTCTCTGTATGTCTCTTTCTCCCACACACTCTCTTACTTTTAGGGTTAGAAGCCATCTTATTATATCTTTTTGGATCTGGCAGTGAGATCTAGATCAATGATCAAGATCTATTGTTTATGCCTCTAATGCATACTAATTTCCTGATTGGTTCCATGCCATGCATAGTATAAAATAATTAAATGTGAAATTAACTCAGTAGACAAATATTAAATGCATACAAATGTCAGCCCAAATCTCATACAAGTCGGCTTAAATCGTTTACATCAAAGTTTGAATTAATCCTGACATGTATGCAAAAATTGTTCTGCTTGGCACTAAACATCTCTGACGCTTGACACTTAATATTCTACTCTGCTCGACATTATGTAACTTGACAACCTCAAACTTTCTTGGCAATGTTGCTCAGCCTTGAATTTTTAGCTCGGCCACAGTGATTAACCAACTAAAACTGCCTAAGTGAGTGACTAAGTGTGGGTCACTAATCATCAAGAGAACTTAGAGATTAACAATCTCCCCCTTTGATATTAGTGGCAAAAACACACTTATCATTACAATTCATTTCATCCAAAATATTGCCCAAATACATACTGTACTCCCCCTAGGAATGTACATCATACTACATACAAAACTTTACATAGTATACATGCCTTAAAAAAATATATACATGGATACCTATACTGATCTCTTTATGTTGTATCCTTGTCAGTCCTGGCAGATTCCCCCTTGTTTTTGTCACTGATTGCTGGCAGGGTCAAGTTATACTTGTCCAAAAACTGTTTATGAGGTTGTAAGGTAGACTCAAAGGCAGAGTCCCAACTTTCCTTGACAAACTTCATAACCTCTATTTTCACTTCTAGCTCAGCAGCTAGACTTACTAAACTTTCTGCAGTGGAGAGATGAGAATCTCTCTTAATCAATTCGTTTGCAGATGAAATTTCTTTTTGAATGACCTCTAGATGAGGTATCAGACTTGTCTAAATAGTAATCAACTTGGTCCTAATCTGACCATCTCCGGCCATGAGCTCGGCTATCCTCCTTTGTGCATAAGTCAATCTATTAAAATGTAAGGGGCTAGTGCTAGCATCCATACTCAGTGAACTTCCAGTTGACTTTAGGTCAAGTTACAATTTATCTAAAGCCTGTAGATTATCCTTTGTGAAGAATTCAACATTAGATAACCTCTTATACAAAGAATAAACTTTTGTTGCAACTCCTAAAATTTCTACCAGAGAAGAAAGTTCAACCTATTTTACTGCAATCTCTCCTGAGATTTTTGCTAGTACCTTATTCTCAAATTTCCTCTCGGACCATTGCAACAGTTTCTCATTGGCTTCAACATTATCATCATTTGCCTTTTGCACAATGTGAACTAACTATTCAAGAATAGGGGCTTGAGGTTTTTCATCTTCCATTTCAAAAGCCTTTACAAATATGTCTTTGATATCATGTAACACTTTCTTTTTCTTATGCTCCCTTTTCAGTTCCTCATGTCTTTTCTTCCTCTTAAGTAACTCCTGAAGAGTCTCAATCTATTCATAAGACAGAAAATTGGGATCCCATGGTGGAATCACAATAACTTCATCTAATGTGACATCTAGAATCGAAGAATTTTTCCTCATAGCTTTCCTCCTCTTGAATTCAGGTGAACTATTGCTCGGCTTTGTTTCTACAATACCTTTTTCAGATTCAGTAGTTGACACCATTGCATCTTTTAGCTCAGTCAAAATTGTCTGCTGGTCCGGCATACTTCCTGTCTTAGTTCCAGTGGGAGTTGATGATGTAGAGTGTGGTAGATAAACCAACACTTGCATTGCCTCTTTTTCTTTAGGCTCACTGTTAGTATCTCTTACCTCCTCATTGCTATCTAGAACTAATTTTACAACCTCTAAAATAGGTGAATGCTATACAATTACCTCTTGTTCAATTGTTTTCTCCTTTTTTGCTTCTTCTTGAGCATCCTTATCCTCAGATTCCTTTTGAGTTCTCTCTTCTTCTTCCTCTGTACTCTTCTCTTCTTCA
>MU222815.1:23115-39620 GCA_018584345.1 Thuja plicata
ACATGTTTGATGCTATTCGGTTTCGATTTCAACCTCAAATGGTATCGAGAATCCTCATCTTTATCTTGAACTCGGGCCTTTAATGCAATTGGCGGAAAATACCAAATCTGCTTCTCCATTGCGGAAATTTGGAAAAGTGCTTCTCCATTGCGGAGATTTGGAAAAGTGCTTCTCCATTGCGGAGAATGGGAAAAGAGCTTCTCCTTGCAGAAATTTGGAAAAGTGCTTCTCCTTGGCGGAAATTTGCAATTTGGCTTCTCTTCACAGAAAATGAGAAAAGGGCTTCTCCTCGCGGAAAATGAGAAAAGGGATTCTCCACTTAAAGCACATGCTTTATTTGATCTCTTAAAGCAATAATATTCCCTATTAATACATTGGGCCCACCTTACTATAACTAAGCTTGCGGAAAATCACCAAAGAGGTGCGAAACCCGCAAAGTGCATAAGTTCTTCTTTGCGAAAAATCACCCGAGAGGTGTGAAACCCGCACAGTGTAAAATTCTTCTTTGCGGAAAATCACCTGCTTAGGTAGAATTCCGCCACGGAGAAGATGATTTCTGAAATCCCGCCGAGCTCGTTCTCGCTCATTTCTTAACCAAATTGCTCGTCGTTTGTTGCATTAGGATCATTGAGACCTGCAGAATTGATCCATACCAGTCTTTGATCTTTGCCTGAGAAAGAACATCGATTGGAGCACAAATCTTTGCCGGGTTAGGATCTACAACTTACCCAAAGTAATGAGACCTCAGAACAACCTGCCCAGCTAAGAGAAGGAAAGGCAATGACAGGGAAAACCCGACAAAGATAGCCTACCTAAGAAAGACTTAGACTTAGACTCAGACTGACCAGACTGACTATATGACTCCAATATTAGGTGACTAAAAGTCAGACAACAAGGTGTACGATGGATTAGGAGACTGGAGCATGCAGATGGACAGTTGTTCGATGACATTTTGATACTTGATTTTTATGACCTTATGGTCTTGTACATGACATTTTGTATTTATAATCCAATTTGATGTAAGGTGCACGATATATTGGTTGACATCCTATTGTAATTATTTCTGTTAACTGTGGATAGACCTGTACAATCGATAGTGTGCTCGATTTCCATTTTTGTACTTCTTTAAAGTTCTTGAATATTATTGTTATATGTCATAAAGGAAGAAATGACTACTTTATCTTAACTATTTTTTTGACTAATCTCTAGTGATTGACTGACTTTGACTGTTATATCAACATATATTGAATATTTTCAGTATTTTTCTATGTGGCATTTGTTGGTAGTTTCAGTCTTTACA
This sequence comes from Thuja plicata, assembly GCA_018584345.1. Classification (NCBI taxonomy): domain Eukaryota; kingdom Viridiplantae; phylum Streptophyta; class Pinopsida; order Cupressales; family Cupressaceae; genus Thuja; species Thuja plicata. The sequence goes on from MU222815.1 coordinate 24,416, forward strand.
TGTGGTATCAGAGCCATGTTTAAACACTGGGACCTTGGTCTACTATTTCTAAGTTTCTTACTTATGCTTGGTGCAAGAGTTAATTTGACACCATGGATACCAGAAACAGTAAACGGGCCAGTTCTAGAGCAATGATTTGAATGGTGAATCTAATCAGAGGTTGGATCAGATCTTTTCTCTCTTGCAGCAGCAGGGTGATTGTATGGATCATCTTTAGTAGGATTTTAGAGGTAGACAAGGTGATGAGGAGCAAAGGAAGAGGGAAGAAGATCTGAGGGTAGAATCTCAATGGAAATAAGAGGAAGATTTGAGACTTCAGGCTCAACATAAATAGGAAGAGGAATAAAGGCTTGAGGCACAAAGGAAGGAAAATGAGGATAAGAGGAATGAAGAGAAATTGAAGCGTAATGTTGATCTTAGGGCTGCAACAGTACCCAATAATAGGGAAAGAATAGCCGAGGAACTGAGCAAAAACCTCAAGAAGGTCATAGCTCCTACCTTCAATGGTAAGACCATTCGTGATGAGGTTGAAGTGTGGATTGTATCCATGGAAAATTACTTTCACATTCGCAATCTTTCTGGTGAATCTAGAGCTATGTGGGGTGATTTTTAGTTGGTTGGTGAAGCTAGTACTTGGTGGAACAACGAGATGGCAGAGAAGAGGATGCAGCCTGGTGAGATCTCTTGGGAAGATTTTCTAGGTACTATTTTATAGGAGATGGTTACCACGGTTATACTATGATCAAAAAGTAGCTGACTTCAAGGACCTAATTGAGGAAGTATTGATTGTTACTCAGTATCATGAGAGGTTCTGCCACTTGGTTAAGTATGTACCTCAGTATCACCAGGATGAGTGGTTTAGAACCCAAAAATTTATTCTGGGACTACGTCTAGAGATAGGATCTGAGGTTGACATGCATGAGCCTGAGACTATGGAATTTGCATTTAGGAAGGCATTGAGGCAAGAACAGAAACTACAACAGGTGTCTACAGTAAGGGGTAATAAAAGGACTAATGCCTCTCAAGGATTTAAGAGGAAATTTTAGGATAACTGACCTAAGGATTTTTTTATGTCGGCAGGTCTGAAATATGAGAGGTAAAGGTCGAGGAAATGTAGGTAGGAACACCAACAACAATAATACTCAGTATCATAATAGAGGTGCCAACCAGAATGGGAACAACAGAAATGACAATGGGAGGAAAAGACCTAAGGGTAGGAAAGAACCAGTGGATGGTAGATTTACTTATGGAGGTGATCGTTATTCCATTACATGTCCTCAGTGTACGGTTCATAGAGATGGGAAAGGTCCCCAGACTTAGCATCAGATTCATGCAGCTATTGACCGTAGGCAGACAGAATTTCAGGCTACTCCGATCTAGTTTGTTGGTAATATTTTTGGCCAAAATGTTCCATTTTGATTGATCATAGAGATGCAGAATGTTTTATAGATCCTAGAGTTGTTTCTCGTTTATCAGTTAGACCAAAATATTTCTATGAACCATGGATGGTAGAATATGGAAATAGGGCAGAGCGTAGGGTTGAACAATGTTTCTCTTGCAGCGAGTTAGAACTTCCAAATTTTTTGACGCAAGTAAATCTCTATGTAGCACTGTTGGGTTCCTATGATGTCATTTTGGGAATCAATTAGTTGACTGAGCATAAGGCTTTAGTAAACTGTAAGGATAAAATAGTTGAGTGTCTAGATGATTTAGGTGAATTGGTAGTACTTTCAGGAGTGAAGAGGCCCTTTGAGGTTAGATAAATTTCTTCCATGCAGTTGAAGAAAGCAAAGAGGAAAGGGTGGATGATGTATGTGGCTTACGTCAAAGACCTTGACACTCCTCCTAGCTTAGAAGATCACTCGATCTTGCTGGAATTCAAGGATGTATTTCCAGAAGAATTACATGAGTTACCTCCTAAGAGGGAATTTGACTTCTCTATTGATGTAATGCCGAGAACCGAGCCTCAATCCAAGTCTCCATATCGTATGACCACCACTAAAATGTAAGAGCTAAAGGTGCAGTTGATGGAACTCTTTGATAAAGGGTTCATACGCCTTAGTGTGTCACCATGGCCCGAAGCTCCAGTGATCTTTGTAAAGAAGAAATATGGTACCTTACGATTATGTATATATTACAGAATGCTTAATAAGGTAACCATAAAGAACATATATCCTCTTCCACGAATAGATGAACTATTCAATCAGATGAAGGGAGCAACTATGTTGTCTAAGATTGACTTGCAATCTGGATATCATCAACTCTGAATCAAAGAAGAAGATATATCTAAAACAGCTTTCAGCACAAGGTATGGGCATTATGAGTTTGTCGTATTACCTTTTGGTTTGACTAATGCGCCTGCAGGATTTATGAACTTGATGAATAGTGTGTTCAGAGATTGTCTGGATAAGTTTGTAGAGATATTCATGGATGACATTTTGATATACTCCAAGAACATGGAGGAGCATGAGGAACAATTGTGAATAGTTTTACAGTGCCTGAGGGATAAGAAGCTTTATGGTAAGCTAGCAAAGTGTTCCTTCTATCAAAAGGAGATACCTTACTTGGGTCACATCATCTCAGCAGATGGAATTTTAGTAGACCCTACAAAGATTAAAGCCATAAATGAGTGGCCAAATCCACAAAATGTAAGTGAAGTTAGAAGCTTCATGGGACTAGCAGGTTAATACACAAAGATTGGGGAGGGATTCTCCAAGTTTGCACCACCTATTACATCCCTTCGGAGGAAAGGGAAAATATATGAGCGTACTAATACATGTAAGCAATCTTTCTAGTCGTTGAAACATAAACTCACATCCGCTCCTATTTTGATTATACCAGACAAGAATGGGAAATTCACAATAATTACAGACACTTCAGGAAAAGTTCTTGGAGGTGTACTTATGTAGGATGGTAGAGTAGTGGCTTATGAGTCACAAAAGCTGAAATAGTGTGAGGTTAACTATGCACCTCATGACTTAGAATTGGCTGCAATTGTTCATGCATTAGTAATGTGGAGACATTACCTTTTGGGCAAGCCATTTGAGTTGAAAATAGATCACATGGGACTTAGGTATATCTTCACACAACCTAATCTCAATGTGAGACAGAGACATTGGTTGGATTTTTTGAGTGAGTATGAGTTTGGCATGAGTACATTAAGGGTAAGGAGAAAAGAGTGGCAGATGCTCTTAGTAGGAGATGACATATTTCTCCTATCTCTACTTCTAGGAAATGCTTGAGAGAGCGTGTATTACAGAATCTTCTTATAGGAGATGATCATTATGAGATGGTCAAATCATCCTTGCACATCGATCCATCGGATCACCATTTTGATGGATATACTTTTGATGATGATGGTATCATGAGATACCAGAATAGGATTTATATTCCTGACCAAGCAGGGTTGAGGAAGGTAGTGCTTGAAGAGATGCATTGCACTCCATTTGCAGGACATCCAAGGGTAAAAAAGATGATTTATGATTTAAGGCCACTATAATTTTGGCCAAGGCTTAAGCGTGATGTGATAGCTTATGTTACCTAGTGTTTAGAATGCTAGTGAGTTAAGGCTGAGCATGTCCACCCAGATGGAATTTTATACCCACATGATATTATAGAATACAAATGGTAAGTCATCAGTATGGATTTTATCCAAGGTTTACCCATGACACGATGCAGGCATGATGTTATTATGGTTGTAGTTGACAAACTAACCAAAGTAGCCCACTTCATTCCAAGGAGTCTGAGAGATGGGTCATTGGATTTGACCAAGAAGTTTGTACAGGAGATTTTTAGATTGCATGGTGTACCAGATTTCATTATATCTAATAGGGACACTAGGATGAAATCAAGGTTTTGGAAAACCTTGAATGCTTCATGGGGTACAGGGTTGAGTTTCAACACATCCTATCATCCTTAGACTAACTGGAAAACTGAGAGAGTAAATCATGTTGTTGAGGATTTACTTTGGATGTATTGCATGGATTAGCAATACAAGTGGGAAGAGTATCTTCCATTGGTAGAGTTTTCCTTTAACAACTATTACCATGCTTCCTTGGGAATGACACCATTTGAGGAAATGTATGGGCGAAAGTTCCACACTTCTATCAGTTGGGATAGAGTAGAGGACAGAATCATTATTGGTCCTAATTTGTTAAGAGAGATGGAGGAACATATGACTCTGATTTGTTCTCAGCTGCAGGAAGTTGTTGATCGTCAAAAGAGTTATGCAGATAAGAATTGTACTTGCATATAGTTCCAATAAGGGGATAAGGTTTTCTTTTGTGTGAGACCACATAAGAGCTCTATTTACTTTGGAAAGTCATCAAAGCTTGCACCGATATATGTGGGTCCATTTGATGTTTTGGAGGTTATCAACCCCGTTTCTTATAGACTTGCTTTACTGCCCGCTCTAGCCCGAATCCATAATGTGTTTCATGTTTCCTTGTTGAAACCCTATCATCCAGATGCATCTCATATCCTAGATTGGCGTGCATTACAAGTTCAGGATCCAGGGGCGGTGCTAGTGGATCCTACCTACCTCGTTGATCAGCATATCATTAGGGTGTGTGATAGAGATTTTTTACAGTATAAGGTCTAGTGGGACCAATTCTCTGTTGACAGTGCTACTTGGGAGGATACGGAAGACATGCATAGATCTTTTCTGCAACTTTTTGATTAAACTTATATATGTTCTTATTTTCCAGTTATTTATTTTATTTTCTTAAATAGTGCAAGTTTTGGTGTGTTTTCATAAGACATAGGGTCGATGTCTCTTCCTAGAGGGGAGGGATGTCATTACCTGAATCACCAAATTCTTATTTTCTAGGACTTTTAGCGACTGTGTGGATTTCGTTGACTTGGTCAGACACTTTTCAACCAAGGTTGATATGCTTTGATGTATAGTAGACATGTTAGACGTTATTTTGAATGTTGTGGAAGTAATTGTGTTTTTATGTGATTTATATGATCTTATGTTTTGATGTTGTCGTGAAATTATAAAATGAGGTAATTATTTAATGGGAAATATATGATGAATTATGGATGATTAAATGATAATCATTACAATGGATGTATTTAATTTTGCTTTTGATTTATGGACTAACCTACTGATGAAAATTTCTAGTGGTTTGATTGAATTGAACATGATTGAAGGCAGGGGTGTGTTTTGGGTAGAGAAGTTTAGCTATTCGACATGGTTGTGATCAGAAAGTCTAGCTCTTCCACACACCACATAAATTTAAATTGATCTTATTAAATTATATGTGCAAACTTATGATAATTTTTAAATATTATTTTATTCTTTATCTTAATGTTATAATTTTATGATAAAAAATTTTGAAGATAAAATGGATCTTTGGATAAAATAATCTTTGTGTAAGACTTCTTTTAAACATTTGAAATGATATTTACTCAAGTTTTAAATGACTTATATTCTTTTTATTTCTCTAATGATTATTAGTAATGAGATTATATTGTAGGAAACAAGGAAATAATAAACTTTAACTCATATGATTTTAGATTCTTTTTGTTTTACCAAGTAGCTGGTATTATGTCATAAATTAAAAATGTGACCTGTTGATGTGAGTCTATCAATGTCTTTGATTTCTCGTTTCATTATCTGGAGTTCAATGCTATGTGGAAGGCGACAGTTTAGAAGGGTGCTTTTATTCTGGAAGGATGGGGAAACTGGAGTGGAGTTTAAATGCGAGGGTTGGTAGATATTTAATTCTATCAAAATATCCCACCGTCTGCATTAATGGTGTGTCTAGAGTCTTCAAAAGACCATCGTCATTCTAGATGATGCAGATCATCCTTCACATTGCTGCTTACGATTGAAGTTTGGGTAATTTCCTTGATCCTCTATAAAGAGAGGTAGTTTATCGATGCAAGAGGACTCTCACTAGGTAGAAAAAAAAACAACACTCTTTCCTACCATAATAAATAGAGGAATCGGCGCATGAAGTGAGAGAAGAGGAGTAGTGTGCAAGAAGGGAAAAGCAGCACGCTGGACAAGGAGAAAGAGACAGCGCTGGAATAGAAGGGTAGGGCACGCAGGAGGAAGAGGTGAGAATAATCATGCAGGGTGGAAGAGAGGAGAAATAATGGTTGGCATGTTGGTTGGAAGCATGGGTGCAAGGTGGGAGGTCATGGGTTCAAACCCCCCTCACGACTTTTTTTAGTAATACATTTGGCTAAGGAGAAAGCCAAATTATTTTCCTCTATTTTATTATAGATTATTGGTTAATTGCAATCCAATTTCGTTGGAATATTATATGTTTAGTTTGTAATAATAATTTCCCTACAAATCCCCTTCCATGACCAAGAGTGGAGAGATTTTTCTTTGAAAGAATGTTGATTTCCTGATTTTTCTTCTTCTTCTTGCAGGCTTATCTTACCAATCTAAAATTGACATTGGGAGTCTGTTTAATTAAGGAGGTTTGATTTATGTTTCAAAGAGGGTGGAGTGATTGTTTTTGTATTTTTGTATTTCAAATTGAACCATAGTTAATGTTTTTAGCAAACACCAGAATTTGAATGGCAAACACCAATAGAAATTGCACCATGAAATCTTACCGTGTAAATGACACAGTTTAATCATTCTCATTTTCCCTTTTTTCATGATTCGGGTTTGTTATAAATACATTAGATTTGTTTTTCTGAATAGTTAGGAATGTTGGAATATAGTTGTAATTTTGAGTTAGAAATCTTGAAATGAGTCAATTTTCCTTGGGCAAAACATTTTTCTTTTATTTATATATAATTACACAGACCAAACATTTTCCCTAATCTTCCATTACATTTACTGAGTTTCAAAGGATCTATGCAATATTTTAACAGCAGGGAAAGATAAAAAAAAATTCCTAGATGTTAGATATCCTAGGTTGTATATTGTTTTCTTTTCATATAAACCAGCTAGTTTCTATGATATAAACATGTTTATGGTTGTTAAAACTTTTGAAATCTTGAGTTCTTGGCAAAAATCTTCCCTTTTTTTATGACTTGTAGAAAACAAAACTAGACAAACTTAGTAAATGATATTCTTCTTCTGATAGTGACTTACCAAAAAAAATCTTGGAAACAATAGGAGGAAGAATTTTAGTTTTGATTATCTGAACGAAAGCAAAACTTGTTTCTTTGTTTAAAAATATCACATGGGGATTATCATTTTATGTTTTTTGTATGGGAGTGTTAGATTAAAAATGAGAAGTGTAGATATCACTGTGACAATTAGAACCCAGCTTTATTGAAATGAAAACTTGTTATATGTAATTCAGTTAGCATAGTGTCTGGAGCGTAGGATTTCGTCTCATTTTCTATGCTGAAATTGCTTTCTTTTGGTGAGTAAACCTTTTGGTAAATGAATATCTTGGAAATGTTAAGGAAGGGTGTAGTATGTGGAATACTAGGAAAGGGTAATATGTTGTTCATTACCCACCAATAAAAGTTTGGTTTTAAATTGCTTTGGCCAAATCTATGTAGCACATGTTTTCTTAAATGTATGGTTATGTTTCATCTTCCTGTAGTCTTAGATTAGTTCTACTTAGACATATGTGGAAAGTAGTCAGTCTCATAGATACACCAAATTCCTTCTGATCCATCATTGCCGAGTAGCTAGACTTCTTGGGCAAGGTCGGTGCCCTCTTCATTTAAGGATGAGCCCTGGTGGAGATAACCATTTCATGGTTGGGTAGATTAAGCGCCTGTACCACATTCTTGTTTCAAGATTTACATATTGTCAGATGTTTGATGGATTAGGAGACCAGAGCATGCAGATGGATAGTTGTCTGATGACATTTTGATACTTAATTTTTAAGACCTTTTGGTCTTGTACATTATGTTTTTGTATTTATAATCCAATTTGATGTAAGGTGCATGACATGTTGGTCGGCATCCTGTTGTAATTATTTTTGTTAACTGTGGATAGACTTGTACAATCGACAGTGTGGTCAATTTTCATTTTTGTACTTCTTTAAAGTTCTCAAATATTATTGTTATATGTCATAAAAGGAAGAAATGACTACTTTTTCTTAACTATTCTATTGACTAGTCTCTACAGATTGACTGACTTTGACTGTTATATTGACATGTATTGAATATTTTCCGTAGTTTGCTTATGTGGCATTTGTTGGTAGTTTCAATCTTTACAAATGTTAAGATAATTTTAAAAAGACTAAAACCAATTTATCTTTTAGTGATGTATAATATTATATTAAAAGACTTCTAGTTTATATTATTGTAAGATATTATTTAAAATAATTTTTAAAAAGTTATATAAAAATAATATTTTACTTATTGAATATAAGTTACAGTAATTAAAGTGTATATGATGTTTATTTTAACAATAATTTGTTTAATGAAAGTCAAGAAGCATTATACAACAACAACAAACAATGGAAAGTAATATCATGAGTGTGTTAACATAGACTTTAATTTAATAGGTACCCCCCTTGGGTTGTCAAACTAACCACCTAGATGAAGCCATTGCGACCTTCTATGGATTACGAATTGTCAATCTTCTAAATTGTAAAAGGGTATGGTTAGAAGGGGACTCCAATAAAATTATTCAATGCCTCAAGGGGACCCAAAAACCCTCTTGGACTATTGATATGTGGATTAATAAATTGATGAAGATTATTAATTCTTTTGAAGAGGTTTATATTTCCCATGTCTTTCATGAAGCAAATAGAGCGGTGGATTTTTATGCCAACGAGGGGGTTCATGCTCATGATTGTATGATAGGGAAAGTGGGACATAAGTTGAAGGAGGAGTTCATTTCTTTGATGACTTATGATAGGATATACATGACGTCGTGTGTCCACCTCCCTATACATTAATTGAAATGATGTCAATGTTGGCTTTTATTACCAAAGCTATATGGAATGAGGAGGTGGTCATGGGATCTTTTAGTGATTATTTATGTATATTTTCTTATGCTTTCTGGGTGTTTTTGGAGGTATTCACTTTAGAGTTATTTTTTTTGTTCATGCTGGTTGTTTTAAGAATTGGAAGCATCTTTGTGAGGATGGGAGAGGACAAAGGAAAGTGGAACCCATTGATTGTGTAGAACTAAAGAGCAATGATACTATATAGAGAATCTTGAAATGGGGAGGAGATACCCTATATAATAAAAATATCCATGGTTGGTCCATCCTAAGGTCTTGGAGATGTTTGCAAAGGGATGGAAAGATGGGAAATATCCCTATTTAGGAGGAAGTTTAACATTTATGAAAATCTTATCGCTGAGGTCACTAGTCTTCCTTCTAATGGCACCAAATTCTTCAAGGACATGAAGTATTTAGACATGGATGTCAATAAATTCCCTAAAGAGGACAGGGAGAGAGAGGAGTTGGTAAAAGCCTATAAAAGAAGTTATGCTACTTCTTAGATTAAATCAGTCTGGCGAGTACTCCTTAAGGTAATTATGCAATACATTACTCTGGATGGTCACTTCACTAGGGATTTTGGTCACCACTTTGTTCTTAATAATTTTATACACAAGGCTAGAATATCTTTTCCTTTCTTCTTTCTTTCTTTGGTGAATGCCATTATTAGGGATCACAAGAAGAACCCTAAGAAGAATTTTATTCTTCATGAGGCTTTACTGTTGCTAATTAATGAGCATTTGAAGTCCTTTCCCTTTCTGACCATGCTTCCTCTTTTTTCTATTTTTGAGGATGAGGAATTGGGAATGATTTATTTGGAGGAGGATGATTGGAATACTGATTTGGATGACTCAAATTTAGAACTCCAAAAGAAGAAAGGGAAGTCTAAGGGAGAAAGGAACATCTCCCCTACTTCTGAGAAAGGTAAGTCTAAGGCGAAAGGAAACATTTCTCCTATTTTTGAGAATAACACTACTTTAGACCCTTTTTCTAATAATGATTCTAAGGATTCTCATCTTTCCACAAATAGATAAGAAAGACCCTTCTTCTCATTGGATCTAAATTTTGACTCCCATTATCTCAACCTTGATCAAGAATTCCTGGATGATATTTTAGCCATAGCTCACAATAGTGTTGTCGGCAATTTCAAACTAATGAAATGAGTCTTTTTTGAGATAATGGAGATTAACATCAAGCTCAGGGAAATTGCTAGTAAATAGGACAAGGGTATTGAGGGTTTAGGAAATGAAATGGATAAAGGAAATAAACAAGACAATAATAATATATTATGGAATGAACTTGAGAAGAAGTCCTTGGTTGACTATCTACACATAACAGTTAATAATATGACAACAATGAAGAAATATTATGAAGAAATAATTAAGGAATTAGAAGGGAAGATTAAGAACATCAATAGTAACATTCTCTCCCTTGTTACCCTAATTCATACAGTGATTAAGAGTATGGATGAGAGTCTCAACACCATGGTGAATAAATTGAAGAGTATGGACAGGCTAAAGGTTGATTTGGAGGTTGACAAAGAAAACGGGTCGGTGGAGGATATTGGTTTGAGAAAGAAAAACAAAGGAAATATGAAGAGGAATGTGGAAAAATTACCTCAATATATCCTTGACCAGAATAAAATTTCTCTCAATATGACTCAGTTGGAGGTTGAAGCTACAGAGGCCTTGAAGAATCTTGCTTAAGGTTTCTTGGTATGTTCCTTGTTTTATTTCTTTTGTTGGCTCCTTGCTAGATTTTTTTTTGTCTGGTTGTTGCTGACCTATTATGTCTATGTTCCTTTTTGCAGCTTTCTTCTATAACGTTCCTTTTATGTTGCCTATCTTTAGTCTTTTTTTGTAAATAGGGTTTCGGGTCCCTTCAAAACCTGTTTGTTCTGTAATCAAAAACTTTAATTTAATAAATCATTTTTTGAAGGTCATCCACAATGTCTTCTCCTACTATTAAATAGTAGAGTTGACATCCTTATTTGGATGAGAAACATCATCGTATTCTTGAAGATATTTTAACATAAACATCTCCTCCCCACTGTATGGAGCATTCTCCTCATTTGAAGTGTTAATGATGATATGAGGAGATTCTCTTTGGGATTCTATCTTATAAATAGCTTACCTTTTACCACCATGAGCTTCTTACATCTAGGAGTTACCATTAGTTCATTTTCTTCCTTTTCCTTTTAACTTCTAATTAGGTAACTTATTGGGAGAACTCGAGGTCTCTAAATCATCCTAGGTTTGAGTCATTTTCTATACAATGGTTATTTTAGTTTTCTTCAGCGAGACTATCAAATTCACCTCTAGGTCGAAGAACAAGGACATCATTCCTTTCTTAATTCATTTTCCTTTTCCTTGTGAGATCTTATGAAGTTGTGATAATAACAAATATAACAAGACAAGTTCCCTATAATATTAAATAATTAGATCCTAATGAGTAGGTTCTTCTATCTTTCCTAGTTTAATGACTAACATAATTTTTTTTAAAGAACAAAGAAGAAAAATAAATTATTAGTAGCATATTATGTATGATGTAATTAAGGAGAAAAAATTGGTAGGATTATAGCCAAGAGTACATCCCTTTTATGATTATGTACTTAATAAATTGCAAGTGAACCTCATCCTATCACCATGGAAGAGTCACCCTAATTATCTCATCACCATCCTAAGAATGCTCTAGGAGATCGCCTTTCTTAAGAATCTATTATTTTTTTTATACAGGTATCATCTTAATTTTTATTAATCCATACATAGACATAGTTTTTATAATGATAATCTATTATTTAGATATCTCCATCAAATCTCCTATAAATGATACCCTCCTTTTTATAGGCCTTGGAAAACTCCACAAAGAGTGTTAAATCAAGGCCCTTAAAATTCTCAATAAAAAATATAAACCCCTTTTTTGGGGATTCATTAGGATGCTATAACCCTCTTGGCCCCTCACTAGATGATGGATCCCTTCTAGCCACTCCATATCCCATTGTAATAACAACAAAATAAAATAGGGTAGGAATTTTTTCTCATCATAACAATGTAAGAGAAGTGGCTACAAAATGACTAAAATTTTGAACACCCAAGCTTTCTTAGTTATCATTATTTCAAATGTAATTTTTGTGAAATACCCTAGCTTCTTGGTGATTTGTTAGCAATATGTGCTCAAGGTTGTCATTGATGTCAACCTAATTAAGTGATGTGTTTTTTGGTGTGTGGAAGATGGTAGAGGTTTAGTATTGTGTCTTCAGATGTTGTTATGATGTCTAGTAGAGATATCAAGTTAGTATGTGGTGTTTCGGAAAGTGATAGTATGGGAAGGTGAAATATGTAGGAAAGAGCATTTCAATTTCTTATGGGAGAATTATTTGGATTCCTTTATGCAATAAGTTGATGGCTTTAAATTTTTGATTTAATGTGTATGGTATGTGAATGTTACACTATCATGTTCTCAGGTCCCCAATAGTTTAGAAACTGAGATTTTGATTTGTTGTTTACTGAAAATGAGGCTGGCTAATAGGATTGGTCATGACTAGTTCAGAGAATTCTCTACATTGATATTCATAAGTTTGCAACTTGGTGGACATGTATCAAAGGTTCATGGAGTGTTAAAATTCAAAAATATTGTGTTGGCTTTCTCTGCAAGTGAAGATATATTGTTTTGTGTTTGGCATTATTGTCTACATTGGTCTCTGGACAACTCAGTGAATTATCTTGAATGAATTATGATATTTTGGTTCATTTATGCTTTGGATAAAGAGTTAAGAGTTTATTATGGATCTTACTGTACAATTTTTGGATCTACATAGAGCTATGTGCAATGGAGGATGTTTTTGGGCCAATTGGTCAATATGTAAATAATTATTTTGATACATATTACGTTAAATGCCATTAATGGAGGATGTTGTATTGTGTACACTTCAATTACTTCAAGAATGGGAGATAATTTATAATATATTTAGGTCCCCTTTATCTCCTAGGGTGGACCACATTGAGCGCAAGTGTTCATGGTGGTTTTTGTGTAAATATTATTTATCTCTAGAATTATGGACCTAGTTGATGTTTTTGGTAATCAAGTTGACATATATAGGTGTGAACATGTTTGAGTTGAGAATTTATTTAGTTTGGATTGAATGTGAAGTCAATGTGATCCATATTTGGAAGAGTAGAAGTGTAAATTGATAATATATTTTAGAGTTGATGAAGTTTGTGTTAGTGAATGTTTTACATGATCAGGAGATCCTACATCTTTTCGATTCATCATTGTTTTGTGCCTACTAGAAGAAAGTGAGTTCTTTTGGAAGCTTGTACAATCTTGTATCTTGCCCTGCGATTGTGCATCTCAGTATTGGAAGTTATTTGTATCTTTCCCTAAGGTTGTGTGCCTTAGCCTGCAAGCCCATATCAAGAGCAATGAGCTCCTTGGCCTCTAGCCTAAAACATTGTATTCAAGTTATTCATATAGTGAGTATGATTATGACTATTGTTTTTCTAATATTATATTTTTTATGCAAAAAAGTGGTTTTTATGTGTTTTCATGTTTATTGAAATATCTTTCATTGATTTTTAGTTGGATAAAGATAGTTGATAAGTGTTTGCGACAAAAAAATTAAGTTATTTTCAAGATTGATTCACCCCCTAATATTTTGGTGTGTTTGAAAATTGGTATCAGAGTCGAGTTCCTCTTAAATAATTTTAACCACTTGAGGAAGATCCAGGATGGCCAATGAAAATGGTTAGAAAGTACTAAAGTTTGATGGATCAAATTAAACCTTTTGGAAGGCAAGGATGAAAATATATTTGGACTCTATGCCATTTGGAATTTGGGATACTATGAAGCAAGGATACACTCCTTCAGTTGGTACTCCTACTCCAGATGAGATCAAGGCGCTTAAGAACAATGAAAATGCTAGAAATTTTATCATATGTAGTTTAAGTGATTCAGAGTTGTTGAAGTTCATGAACTACACTACTGCAAAAGAAGTTTGGGCAAAACTAAGTAGTCTCTTTAAATGAGATTAGAATACCAAGTAAGTCTAAAATTTCTAGAAGCTAAAGAACAATTTTGAACCCTAAGAACTTCTAAAGATAGAATCATTGAAAGTTACCCATGTTGGGTAAATATAGTTGTAAGTACAATCTACAAAATTGGAAAAATCATAGAAGATAATGAGGTATTGTGGAAAGTAATGAGAATCATGACTAGATATTAAAGAGATTCATGACATGAATATATACACATTGGATCAGCTCTATGGATCAATCACTACTTTTGAGATTATGAAATTTGAAGAGAGTCAAAATGTAAAGATTGATTTTGTATTCAAGGATAAAAAGAAGAATGAAGATGTACCTGTCATGCCCAAAATTTTGCGCCCAAAAATGCAACAACTTTTTTTTTTTTTTTTAAAGAGAAATTAACATAATGATGTTATTGTCAAGAGGGTGTAAGGGGAATCATGACAAGTGTCAACCTCCCTTAACTCTAAACGTCTACTAAAGGATTAGTTGCTCAAGGTGACGTTAATCATAAATTTGACTAGGATTAATTTTAGGATAATGCTCAAAGATTTAACAAGGTGAGGTTATATGGAGTACGCATGTCATCCACCGAATTTATTAATAGAGTTTGATGATGTGGAGAAAGAGAGAGAGACTCACTGTTCTCCGTCTCCAGGGTCATTCGAAAAGCCTGGTAAGTTATTAGTTAATGAACTCTATGTTTAATTAACTCTCTAGGGTAGGGCACTGCCATAATATTATTTTTATAATAGTCAGTATACTGGCCACATATATTGACCACATAAAAATAACATTAAGAGTCCCCACGATTTATTTAAAAACTTTAATTCGGTTCACCCCCTTATAATAATTTTCCAGTTAAATTATTAAATTATGAGTTTAACTAAGGGCTAGGATAAAACTGGCCCCGAAGAGGAATCATATAATCTTGAACGTTAAGACTGGATATTCGAGTCAAGGACTTCAATTAATTTAGGAACGAACTTTAAATTTTTCAATAGTTCAATAAGACGTTTAATCAAATAAATCCGTAAATTTCTAGATTCACTATATACTAAGGTGACCTCCTAGGAAATAAATAATGATGTTTAATAAATTGTCTGTTATGATCAATTATACCCTACTAGTAAATATTTACTAAAATAAAAGTTCATAAGGAAAATAACTATTAAGTTTCTAATATTAAATAGTTGGATGATAAGTAGCATGTAATTAAATTATTAACCCTCCCACAAATACTTATCCAGTAATAAATATATTTATTCCTTGCACATCTTCACTTTTTATTTG
>MU222817.1:0-11687 GCA_018584345.1 Thuja plicata
GCCAATCCACCACAATGCTTTTCCTTAATCAAATTAATTCTCATGGAACCTCTTGGTATACACAATTGAGTTCCTTTGAACAAAACACCTTCTTGAATGAAATAATCCTCAAGCTTACTTGGTTGTTCTAATAGATTTGGTGCTCTGTACTCTCTCCATGCCTCATAAAAATCAGGGTTAGTATCATACAAATCCTTCATCTCATCAAAACCAAGAGCTACAACCTTCATCTCAGTCAACAAAAAATGTCTTCTGCTCAGTGCATCTGCAACTCGGTTAGTAACTCCACTCTTATGCTTGATAAAAAAATGTGAAACTCTGTAAATATTTAACCCACTTCATATGTCTCTGATTCAACTTATGTTGACTTCCCAAATACTCTAAATCTTTATGATCATTATACAACACAAACTTCTTAGGAATAAAATAATGTCTCCACTTTTTCAAAGCTTGAACAATAGCATAAAACTCTTGATCATACATAGAATACTTCCTTTTAGCATCATTCAACTTATCACTAAATAAAGCAACAAGTTTACCTTCTTGACTCACCATAGCTCCTAATGCACTACCACTTGCATCACACTCAACTTGAAATACCTTATTGAAATTAGGTAAAGCTAACACAGGTAACTTGGCAATCTTTTGTTTCAAAGTCTCAAAACTCTTGTCAGATCCATGTGTCCACTTAAAATCCTTCTTATCTCCTCTCATAGTCTCAGTCGTAGAATTACAAAAAGAACTAAAATTCTTAATGAACTTTCTGTAGAAACTAGCCAAACCATGAAATGATCTTACCTCACCTAGATTCTCAGGTGTAGGCCACTCTGGTATTTATTTTACCTTCTCAGGGTCCATTTTCAAACCATCATCTGAAATTACAAATCCTAAATACACAATCTCTTATTGCATAAAGGAACACTTCTTCAAATTAATCAGTAGCTTCTCCCCTTCCATTCTTTGCAACACTTTTCTAATATGATCAAGGTGTTCTTCCTTAGTCTTACTAAATATCATAATATCATCCAAATAAATAATTCCAAACTTACCCAAAAATCTCTTAAGAATTTCATTCATCAACCTCATGAAAGTACTAGGTGTATTAGTCAAACCAAAAGGCATAATCAACCACTCATATAAACCTTCTTTTTTCTTGAAAGAAGTCTTCCACTCATCACATTCCCTGATTCTGATATGATGATTACCACTCTTCATATAATTCTTGGTAAAATACTTTGCTCCACTCAAACAATCCATTATGTCATCCATCCTAGGTATAGGAAACCTATGCTTCACTATTATCTTATTGATAGCTTTGGAATCAAGACACATTCTCCACTCTTCATTCTTCTTAGGTGTCCATATAGTAGGTACAACACATGGACTCAAGCTTTCTCTAATCAAATCTTTCTACAACAAGTCCTACACTTGTCTATTAAGTTCTTCATTCTCAGTAGGTGTAAATCTATATGGTGCTTTATTCAGAAAAATAGCTCTAGTAATCATATCCATACAATGACTTATAATTCTAACTGGTGGTAAACCATCAAGAATATTCTCTGCAACAATGTCCTTGTATTCATTCAGTAAGTTTTGAATTTCTACTGGCACTCAGTCTCATCTTATTTTGCTCAAAATTTACTATTTTTTGTCAATCAGCCATTACTATACCTTGTCACTAAGCCATTATTACCATAACTCAACTTCTTAGGGAATATAGCAAAATGCACTTGGTTCTTCTTCATTTATTTCTCAAATTATTTCCATTAAATATATAAATTTTTACAGTAGTACAGTTTATCTTATTTGGAACCTCAATCAAAGGTAACAATGTTTTCTATTTCCCATTCACCCAAATATTATATTGATTCAATCTACCATCATGCACAACATGTCTATCATACTACCAAGGTCTACCCAATAGAATATGACAACAATCCATAGGCATAATATCACACAGAACTTCATCAAAGTAATTTACAATCTTGAATTTCACAATACATTGCTCACTTACCAACAATTTATGCTCATCCTTTATCCATGAAACATAATAGGGTTTAGGTTGTCTCAGCCTCTTCAATTTCAACTTTGTAACTAGCTCCTCTGATGTCAAATTCGTTGAATTTCCACTGTCAAAAATCACTTTACAACATTTTCTTGGCATATTACATCTGGTCTTGAAAAGACTTCTCAAAATAGGTTCTTCATCCACTCGGTTATTACATAAAGCTCTCCTTATCATCAAGTTTTCTCCAGCCTCAGGTCCACTTGATTAACCCTCAAGATCCTCTTGTACCACAACATTTCTATGACTTTGTCCATTCCCATTACAGTGTCTACACTTAAAAGATCTATGCCCTTTTTTACCACATCTGAAACAATTACCACTAAAACCACCTCTATAACCTCCTCTTCTTCAGTATGAACTAGTACCTCCTCAGTAAGAACTACCACCTTTCCACTTGGTCTTTCTTTTATCTTTAGTTTTCCACTGAAATTTTTCCTTATCTTGCACAAAATTATTAGATCTGCCACCTTCACCATAGGATCTACCTCTGCCTGTCTAGAATCTACCATCTCTAACTCTCTGTCTTTGTTCATACTTTTTTGTCAAGATCTCCTTAGCTTTCAAGGCATATTGGTATGCTTCTTCTGCACTATCAAATTTCACAAAAATTATTTCATCTTGAATTCCAAATCTCAGTCCATTCACGGACCTTGCAAATTTATCAACCTTATCATCCACATGTCCAGATCTGATGTCCAATCTATAGAGTTCCTCGGTGTACTCCTTCACCATCATGTTCTTTTGTCTAAGGTTTTTCATCTTCCTCAACAAGCTAACTTGGTAATCAGCAAGAAGGAACTTCTTTTTCACCTTGTCCACCATTTTCAACCAGGTTCTAATCTTTTCCTTTCCTCTTCTTTGTCTATCAGTTTGCAAATGCTCCCACCAGAGTGAGGCATGACCTTTCAACCTGGTGACTGCAATTTTCACCTTTCTATTATAAGGAGTTCTTTCAAACTCAAAGAACTTTTCCATATTAGAGATACAATCCAACACAACTTTAGTATCCAACTTTCCATTATAAGGAATAGCTTCAACAACATGCTTTGAATGTGCTCTAATCAATACTCTCAACAATTTTTCCTCATCTTTATATTCCTCAGGCTCTAGATCTGGTACCACTGCTTCATCATCAAGATGCACTCCTCTCCTCTGGTTTGTCTCCACAACATCTAATCTAGTTGCAATTTGTCTCAACATTTCCATTATGGCATTATCGGCATTTCCTCTACCTTGAACCATATGAAAAAATATCATAGATCTAAAAAATGTTGTTTTTAGGGGCATGCACTGAGTTTCTAGAAAATATGAAACCAGATCTAAAAAAGAAATGCAGAGACAAACAAAACCCAGAAATATTTTTTTGATCTAGCTTAGTTCCAATTTTGACCCTCATGTCAATGTCACTATTGACCCAAAATTTCCAATTCCAACCTAGGGCAGAATTGACCTTCAATTTTGACCTAAAAATATTTGACAGAAAATTTATTTCCAGATCCTGATAGTTTTCCAAAAAGAGCATCTGAATATGCACTCCAACTCACTATTTCATACCTTTCCCTGCAAGAAAAATAGTTTTTTTGTTGGGGGGGAGGGGTTTGCCTTAGTCAAACCCCGATTTAGGAATTAACCTTGAAATCAACAATTGAAATAAAGAATGCTAGCAAGTAGTAGAAGTAGATCTAATAATGAAGCTATGCTATTCAATAGATATGCAATTGTATTTTGAATGTAAACAAGTATGTAAATATGAAAGCTTGGAATCAATATTAGAAATCATAAACCTCCATGAGTGTATGCTTGGAATCCACCTTGAAGAGATAATGAATGAATCTTGAGGATTCACAAAGGATCTTGAAGGAATATCACACCACCATTATGGATAGATCTAGGGCTTGAATAATGAATCTTGAATGCTTGAACCAAATCCCTTCAAAGGCTTGAAAGCTTGAATCCTTTATCTTCAATGGAGAACTTGAATGCTTGAGAGGAAAAATTGAACACTTTGAAATCTTGAAAACATGTAGAACAATGGATGCTTGAAATTTTTTCTTGATGTTGGTTCTCAAGTCTTAGTTGATGGTTATGCTTGATTTTACTTAGCTTGGCTTGGCTTAGCTTTCATACTTAGACTTCACTTAGAGAAAATGAGAGGAGAAGGCTTCCTTATATATGAATATAGGGAACAATATTGTAGATAGGCCTACATAGGAGAATTAAATTCCAATTTGGCCTATATACCTAGAAGAGGACCTATATTAAATATAATTTAAGAATCATCACTTTGGAACCTAAAACAGGCAATCGGGAAGCGGGAAATGAACTATTAATGACCTTCGGTAGCCGACAAACTTTCTAATTGAAAAAAGGGACCTAGGTCAAAGATGATA
Organism: Thuja plicata; assembly: GCA_018584345.1. Lineage (NCBI taxonomy): Eukaryota > Viridiplantae > Streptophyta > Pinopsida > Cupressales > Cupressaceae > Thuja > Thuja plicata. Next base: position 4,459 of record MU222817.1, read on the forward strand.
TTAACCTTGAACTAGGGAGTCAGAGCCCCTGGAATATGTGCCAGATGGGATAGATGGTTTCTGGAGAGGCCCAATCAGGGTCCTCAATAGGCACAAATGTAGGAGAGGGTGCAACAATGAGGGAACAATATGATGATGGTCAAAAACACCCCCTAAGGAGGGCTAAACATTCTTAACATGGAAGTGCTTCCATTTTAAGATGATACATTAAGCCCTCACTTTAGAGGGAGTATGGAAATCAAACATACTCACGGTAAAGTTAGAAGAAAGACTTTGGTGGATTGCAATGAGGTAGAACATCACTTAGTCAAGGACCTAAGCCCCCAGACCAAGGATTCTAACTCAACATACATGCACAAAGATATGAAATCAAAGAGAAATTAATCATAGAAAACATACATGACTACATAAGCAAGACAAGAGAAACACTACAAATAACATAGCTTCATGATCTAATCCTACTAACTGTTAGGAAAAAGGTGTCTCAACCTTGTATATTTCCTTACATTTGATATTATTTTTTTTGTATTTAATTGTTTGAAATTTAAGTTTGATATCCGTTCCATCATTTAGTTGAGTGGGCATGTTGTGTTTTCACTCCACTTGGAAGATGACAAGGATGATCAAACTTGGTCAAGGTGAATAGAGGTTATTTTCCAAATGTCAGCACTTTGGACAATGTATAAGGTAATCATGACTAAAATGGTTATGACGGATTCCTATGACAGTCATTAATATTTATAAAAGTTAATTGTGAAAGATTTGATGATAGGTGAAGACATGCAAGACATGTGGAAACTAATTATGTTGAGTACTGTACACTCTTCTGCAATGTGTGGGGTTTGGGGCATCACCCAGAAATATTTTTGGGGTTCCTATTTTTCTGGAGAATGGTAAAACCCTAATACGGTTATCTTTGGAAGTTTCCCTAAAAAATGGAAGCACATGATATAAGCATTTCTGGGTTGCAAATCACAGAGTGAAGTTAGTGTATTTTTGGAATGTTGTTATGCAGCTAGATTTGTCTTCAAGTGTCGAATATCTCCTAAAAGAACTTGCAATGCAAGTGTATTGTAAATAGAAATAGTTTTGATTAATACATAGTGCAGGTTTGGAGTGCTGGGGTTTTTTACCGAAAGGTTTTCCCCAGGGTAAATCATTGTGTCATTCTCATTTTTTCTATGTATTCATGTTATTGTATTATCATTATGTAATTGATAAGGGTTAAATCTGAATTTTCATGATTCTCTTCTCAGGAGTTTAGCGTAGGGAACTATTTTCCGTACACTTAGTTTCCTTTCAGTTGGTATCAAAGCATGGCCAGTTTTGGTTCTATTTGTTAGGGTATGAGGTTTTTGAGCTAATCTCTAGTTTAGTGGGACTATTGTTGTAGAGTATTCATAACCTTATTGCAGAAAGAGATGGTAGGTTCTTCATACAGTAGAATGGAGGTGGAAAAGTTCAGTGGCACAAACTTTGAGTTGTGGAAACTCAAGATGGAAGACATGCTTGTAGACCGTGATGTATAAGAGGTAGTTGAAAATGATATAAAACCAATAAAAATGCCTCAAGTAGATTGGGATCTCAAGGATCAGAAAGCTAAGGGTCTCAGTAGACTCTGTCTAGCAAATTTTTTTCTCCTAAATGTTCCCGAGGAGAAGACCGCAAACAAATTGTGGACACGGCTTGGGTCTGTGTATCAGGCCAAGTCCTTGGTGAACAGATTGTTCCTAAGAAATAATTTTTATTCTCTAAGAATGGAGGAAGGGGGAACTATTGTAGATCACCTAAACATATTTAACATGCTGATTGCATAGTTCACATCAACCAGTGTCAAGTTGGAGGAGGAGGACCGATGTATGACCCTGCTATGTTCCTTGCCAGATTCATGGGACCATCTTTTGATGGCCCTTGGGAGTACTATTATCACTTTCTAAATGGATGATGTGGTGTCTTCGCTATTATCTAAGGAGATGCAAAGAAAGACCTCTGATTCAACCAAGGAAGCCCTTGTTGTTCACGGTAGATCCAAAGACAGAGGAAAGAAAAATGATAAGAAGTTTGAAAAGGGTAGATCCAAATCCCATGGGAAATCTAAGACTCCTAGAAAGTATAAGGAAACATGTTGGAACTGTGGTAAGTCTGGGCACTTCTGTAAGGAATGCAAAGAGCCAAAGAAGAAGAAGAAAAGACCAGATTCTAATTCTGATAAATCTCAAGATGGCAATGCTTTTGTCATAGCATTGGCCACCCATGCATTTGATGATGTGTGGCTGATTGACTCAGGTGCTTCTTTTCACATGACCTCTCATCGAAGTTGGTTCTCAAAGTATGAGGATTTAGATGGTGGGAAGGTGTACCTAGGTGATAATTCTCACCTAGAGATAGGTGGACAAGGAAGAGTCACTATCAGATTCCTTGATGGATCAGTAAAGGGGATCAACGGGGTAATGCACATCCCGAGTTTGGCATGAAACCTGTTATCTGTAAGTATGCTGAATGATGCAGGTGTGCAAGTTGTTTTTTCAAAAGATGGATGCAAGATGATTAGAGGAGCTATGGTTCTCAAAAAAGGTACTAGGAGAGGTACCTTGTTTCAGCTGGATGCTTGCACTTCACAGTGCAATAGTTCTTCTATCTCAAGGAAGAGATCAGCGGTCACCTCATCTCCACCATCTAAACCAGCAGTGAAGAAGTCTGTGGTAATGGGTTTCGATGGTAGTGCATAAAGTGTACCTAAGGGTGCTAACACTTTGGAAGGCAAACTTCCTATAGAAAAGACAATGTTGTGGCATATGAGATTTGGCCACATTGGTGAGAAGGGTCTCAGAACCCTAAAAAATAAAAACCTTTTTGAGGGGATAAATGATTTTAATCTTGAGTTTGACTTCTACAAACACTGTTTTTATGGTAAGAAAAATTGTGTTCAGTTTTACTCCAGTTCTCACAAGTCTTCTAGTATTTTGGATCTTATCCATTTAGATGTGTTTGGTCCTATTAAAGTTCCTTCACTCTCCAAATCTATATATTTTGTATCTTTTATAGATGATTACAGTAGAAGGACATGGATTTATTTCCTTAAAAGCAAGACAAAAGTTTTCAGTCTGTTCAAGGAATTTAAAGCTCACCTAGAGAATCAGACTGGTAAAGAATTAAGTGTGCGAGAACTAACAATGGTGGTGAGTTTTGTTTGGCAGAGTTTGAATAGTTCTGTAAAGAACAAGAGATGGAGAGGCATAAGACAACTCCTTATACCCCACAGCAAAATGGAGTTGTAGAAAGAATGAACAGGACACTAATGGAGAAGGCTAGGAATATGCTTAGTGGAGCTGGCCTCGAACAAAGGTTTTGGGCTAAAGTTGTGGCCACTGCTTTCTATCTGGTTAATAGCTCTCCTAAATCAACCCTTTTTGGTAAGACACCCATGGAGGTGTGGTTTGGTAAGAAGCCTTTAGTTAGACATCTTTGTGTTTTTGGTTGTGAAGCTTATGCACATGTACCTAAGGAGAGAAGATCTAAGTTGGAAAACAAGGTTGTAAAATGTATCTTCATCGGCTACAGTGCTGGTGTGAAAGGATACAAGCTTTGGGATCCTATGATTGGTAAGGTGTTGTTTAGCGGAAATGTTATTTTTATAGAACTAACACCTTCTCCTATTGCGCTACAGCCAGATGAAAAAGAAATGAAAGAAGATGTTGTTCAGTTGCCTCCTACCCCTGAGAAGACTGAACAGAGAGACCGTGAAGGATCTAATGATGAGGAGAGTTCTAGCAACTCTGAAAATTTAGAAGAAGAGGTAGAATAACCTCAACCTCAACCCTTGAGGAGATCCACAAGAGAAAGAAAGCAGTGAGAGAGGTTTGGATTTTCTATGTTAGATTCCAGTTGTGCTTATGCCTTGATTACAAGCCCTGATGAGCCTAGATCTGTGAAAGAGGCTATAGGTATGGAAGATATAGGTTCCTAGATTGAGGCCATGGATGATGAGATGGATTCATTGGAGAAGAAAAAAACTTGGGACCTATTACCTTTGCCTAAAGGATGGAAACCTGTTGGAAGCAAATGGGTGTTTAAGAAGAAATTCTATGCAGATGGCAGTATTGAGAGGTACAAGGCCAGATCAGTTGCAAAGGGGTATTCACAGGTGGAGGGAATTGATTATGGTGAAATATTCTCTCTTGTTGCAAAGCTTACATCCATTAGATTTATGTTATCTCTAGCAGCATCGTATGATTTAGAGGTAGAACAGATGGATGTGAAGACAACTTTCCTTCATGGTGATTTGGAGGAAGAGATCTATATGTCACAGCCTGAGCACTATATTCAGAAAGGAAAAGAGTCTTTAGTTTGTAGATTAAAGAAGTCTCTGTATGGTTTGAAAAAATCTCCTAGGATGTAGTACCTTAAATTTGATGCCTTTGTGTTGTTGATTGGTTTTCTGAGATCAAAATTTGATCATTGTGTTTATTTCAAAGTTGTCAATGATCATCTTCTTATTATTGCATTATATGTTGATGATATGTTGTTGATTGGGAAGGGTATGGGTATGATTTCTAATTTGAAGTCTCATTTGTCAGCACAGTTTGAGATGAAAGATCTAGGGGCAGCCAGGTATATTTTGGGAATGGAAATCATTAGAGATAGATCTAACATAAAACTTTTGTTGAGTCAGAGTAAGTATGTGAAGTCTATGTTGGACAGGTTTTGCATGGTAGATTGTAGGCCATTGTGTTTTCCTGTTTCTATGGGAACAAAGTTATATTTGGATGATTTTCCAAAATCTCCTAGTGAGGTGGACGACATGAGAAAAGTACCCTATGCGAGTGCAGTTGGTAGCCTTATGTATGCTATGGTCTGTACTAGACCAAACATTGCCCAAGCAGTGGGAGTCTTGAGTCAATTTATGGCTAAACCTGGATAGGTACATTGGGATGCAATTAAGAGAGTGTTTAGATATTTGAAGGGTACATCAGAGTATTCCATATGCTATCATGGCAACTCTTATAGAGCTCCGCATTTAGTTTGTATTCATGGGTTTGTAGATTTAGATTGGATAGGTGACATTGATAGTAGGAGATCCACTAGTGCCTATGTGTTCACTATGTTTGGTGGTGCCATCAGTTGGATGAGTAAGTGACAACCTGTGGTCACTTTGTCCACAACAGAAGCAGAGTACATGGCAGCTACTCATGTTTGTAAGGAATCTATTTGTCTTAAGAGACTATGTTTTTATGTTGGTGTTGATGCAGGATAGATTACAATTTGTTGCGATAGTCAGAGTGTTATTTGCCTTGCGAAGAATCCAACTTTCCATGTCAGAACCAAGCACATTGATGTGTGGTTTCACTTTGTGAGAGATATGGTAGAGGATGGAAAGGTAAGTTTGGAGAAGGTAGATACAGTAAAGAATGTTGTGGATGCATTGACAAAACCTATGGCCATAGAGAATTCCATATGGTGTTTGGATTCTATGGACCTCTCGGCCTATAGAAGTTAAATCTTGTTATTTACTTTGGCTCTTACACGATGTTTGACAAGTGGGAGAATGTTAGGAATAAGGTGTCTCAACCTTGTATATTTCCTTACATTTGATATTATTTGTTTTGTATTTAATTATTTTCAAATAATGTATTTAAGTTTGATATCTGTTATGTCATTTAGTTGAGTGGACATGTTGTGTTTTCACTCCACTTGGAAGATGACAAGGATGTCAAATTTGGTCAAGGTGAATAGAGGTTATTTTCCAAATGTCAGCACTTTGGACAATGCGTAAGGTAATCGTGACTAAAACGGTTATGATGGTCATTAATATTTGTAAGAGATAATTGTGAAAGATTTGATGATAGGTGAAGACATGCAAGACATGTGGAAATAGATTATGTTTAGTACTGTACACTCTTCTTCAATGCGTGGGGTTTGAGGCATCGCACGAAAAAATTTTTGGGGTTCCTATTTTTCCGGAGAATGGTAAAACCCTAATATGATTATCTTTGGAAGTTGCCCTAAAAAATGGAAGCACATGATATAAGTGTTTTTGGCTTACAAATCGCAGAGTGAAGTTAGTGTATTGTTGGAATGTTGTTATGCTTCTGGATTTGTCTTCAAGTGTTTATTATCTCCTGAAAGAACTTGCATTGCAAGTGTATTGTAAACAACAATAGTTTTGATTAATACATTGTGTAGGTTTTGGAGTGCTGGGGTTTTTTAATGAAAGGATTTCCCCAGGGTAAATCATTGTGTCATTCTCATTTTTTCTATGTATGCATGTTATTGTATTATCATTCTGTAATTGATAAGGGTTAAATTTGAATTTGCATGATCCTCTTCTCGGGAGTTTAGCATAGGGAATTGTTTTCCACACTTACTTTCCTTTCACTAACATGAAAGAGAAAGTGATTACCTTGCCTAGTAAGATTCCCACCTTACCATGAATCACCAAGGAGGGAGAGCCCAATAGATTCTATAATGCCCCTCAAACCCTCACAAAACCTGATTATCCTTGTTGGAAGTTTGAGACTTTTATTTTCTACTAATGATTCTAATTGAAGCTAGTAGTCCAATCTATCTCATCTCCACGTAAGTGTTTGATTTATATTTCTCTTTGAGTAGTGATGCCAACTATGTGTTCATGATATTTTAGGAACATTGTGTTATGAAACAATTTGATATGTTGTTGTGTGAGGAACTTCCCTTTTGATGGTTTGAGTACACTGGGATGAATTAAGTTGATTAAGATACTTTTATGAATATGTTCTAGAGGGTGTATATATGTTATTCAAATTGCCATAATCATATTTAACATCCTTGTAGGATTTTATGTACAATAGTGATGATAAATATTAATTAGGGATTAACCAAAATCACCTGATGGATCATATTATGGATTCAATCCAACCCTTGTTTTATAATTAATTATTATTACTTTGAATTATGAGTTCTCATACCCTAGTGACATCATACTTGAACTCTATGCTTTCTCATATTTGATTAGATGATGAGATGCTTTTAAAATATGTTGGATAATATGTTCATCCTAATGATAATTTGCAAATGATCTGAATGTTACCTAATGAATATTCTTATAATATTTAATGGAATTTGCTTTATATACATGATGGCATTATCAATGATGATAGTTTATTTTTATTTTGAGATTATGGTGGACCTAACAATACTAACCCAGTCATGATTTAGAATGAGTATTGTATGGTGTGTGTGTGTGTGTGTAG
>MU222818.1:0-18182 GCA_018584345.1 Thuja plicata
CAAGCGATGGTCAATCACATCTTAGCACCACATTACCTCTCCTTTTCTGTAGAGGATGATAAGTCAAATTAACACATCCACATAATCAACCCCTCCATATTGAAGTCCTTATTCATAAATCCCATGTTAGGCACGTGTTGATAGATGGAGGCATAGGATTGAATATCTGTACTCTTGATCTAATTAAGAGACTCGGTCTCTTAGAACAAACAATTGACTCTAGAAGAAAGATAACCATCAAATCTTATGATGAGGAAGAAAGGTCCTCTAGAGGTCTGATTGTTCTACATATCAGAGTCAGACCGATTGAGAGGAATGTCATATGTCAAGTTCTGGATCTACCAGTTGCCTACAATATCCTATTAGTGAGACCATGGATTCATGAAATGCAAGCTGTACCATCCACTTACCACCAATGCATAAAATTCCCACATAATGGGTGGAAGTGACAATTCCTATAGATGCTAACTACACTTATAACAATATCAAAGCAGGTAGCATGATCCCACAAAAAAAAAGGCTATGGATGCAGTGGCTCCTGAAACCACTAAAGACATGGTTATGAAGAGTTTTGGCAAAACCTTGAAGCTTGAAGACAAAGGTATGGGAGAGTACAAGCTGGATCTAACTCCCTCACTAATAGGGTTACCCATATCACCAAGATCCTATGGAAAACCTTCATCGAAATTCACACCTACAACATCCAAGGAGCCAGAAGTACACAAAGCAACTGGTATGGTAAAGACACCCACATCTTCTTTAGATAACATAGAAGAACAAGCAGTCTTGGATTGGCTTTACAAAAGAGAACCGGTGGAGGTTGAGGTAAAACATGTGAAGATATCCCTAGAACAATATGGCAAGGGATATGATTTCCTCAAGCAAATGGGATACAAAAGAAAAACACCTCTAAATGACACATAACAAGGACTTATTGAACCTATACCCATGGAGTTCCAGAATACTAGAGATAAAATAGGACTGGGTTTTAATGCTAAAACTGATAAACCCGCTTCAAAAGAGAGTCCACTCTCAGATAAAGGGAGTGATGAAATAGATGAGCTAGAGTAGTGGTCCTATGAGAGATTGTTACATCTTGGAACATGGGACCCCAACTACTAAGGAGAATTCTATGTACCTAGCTTTGAGGTACCACAGGATCTACACACCCTTTTGTTATCACAACCTCCCATTCAAGAGGTAGGAGACACCATAGCAAAAATTACTCAAGAGACACCCTGACAATAGGATTTACATCCTAACTAGGGGAAATTGGTCACAATTTCACATGTCCTAGATCTACCACACTTTGATCCACATGTAGCTAACCGGGTGCATCAAATAACTATTGCTGAGTACTTAAATAGATTTGATGATGAGGTCACGGACTCTCATGATTATGAATGGGAAGAGCTATCTGTTGCCACTGAAGATATTGGAATAGATATAATTCACATGTTTGCGGCACCATCAACTCCTCGTAAACAGTCTGACACTACTCCCAATGACACTAATAATCCTAGAGAAGAAGAGGAGTTCCTTCCCCTAATCATTGATGAGGAAACTAGTGAATACATAAGTCTAGAAGAATTTAATAGGCTACAAGAAAGAAGCCTCCTTTTACGGAGAGATGATGATGAGATTTCTACTGACAATTCAGTAGAGTTTGGTCTACATATAACTAATAATGACCCTTTTAATGATGATCTTACTCTTATTGATTTAAACATTGAATAAATTAACTTAACAAACCACGCCATGTCGATTAATGGTCTTGATACTAGCGTGATGCTATCCTTCCCAAAATATGACTCCCTAACATTGGTACTGCCAGACCTAATTGATTGGACTAAAACAGATCCTATGCCTATCCTTGACTTTCCTAATGACCACACCCTAGCTTGTTATCTCAATGCTTGTGAACCTTTCCCTTCTTCCACTAATGCAAGGAGCGAGAACATGTCACAGGAGGATATCAGGTTTCTCAGTCAAAAATTGAAAAAGAAAAAGAAAAAGAGGACTGATGGTGAAAATCACTTTGTGCCAGTATCAGATCCCAAAATAGTAAAGAGAAAAGATGTATCTGATGGTGAAAACCTCTAAGAGGAATCAAAGGATGAGACTCTTGATATCCTCCCTAAACACTTTCAGGAAAGGTCTTCAGTACTGATTGAACCAACATAGCCAGTAAATTTGGGCACTTTTGAAAATCCTCAAATAGTCCACCTTGCACAATCTTTATCAGAAGAGGAGAAGACACAGTTCATGGAGTTCCTGAAGGAGAATAAGATTAAATTTTCATGGTCCTATACCAATATCCTAGGGTTGGATCCTAATCTAATCATGCACCACTTATCTATAGCTCCTGACATGAAGCCCGTGAAACAAAAACTTAAAAAAATGCATCCTCATGTTGCATTATTGGTAAAAGTAGAACTGGAGAAGTTGTTGAAGGTTGGATTTATTAGAGTCATTGCCTATGCAGGATGGATCTCTAGTGTGGTCCCTATATCTAAAATGGATAAATCTATTAAGATCTTTACGGACTTCAGAGACCTAAACAAAGTGTGTCTAAAAGATGACTTCCCTCTACCTAAGATTGACATGATTATAGACCTCACAGTAGGCTACCATATGTATTCTTTAATGGATGGATTCTCAGGCTATAATCAAATCAAAATTTCCCCTGAGGATCAAGACAAAAATACATTTACATGCGCATGGGGCACCTTTTGCTAGAACGTCATGCCATTTGGGTTAAAGAATTTTGGTGCAACATATTAAAGAGCCATGACAACTATATTCCATGACATGATGCACAAGAAAATGGAGGACTATGTGGATGACACATTGGCAAAATCCAAAGAAAGAGATACTCACATTGCTGACTTAAGAAAGATCTTAGATCGTATGGAATAGTTCCAACTCAGGCTCAACCCAAAGAAATGTGCCTTTCGGGTCCAATCAGGGAAGCTCCTAGGATTCATTATTTCAATGAAGGGAATTGAGGTAGACCCTGCTAAAGTTAAGGCTATACTAGAGAAGGCTCCTCCATGCAACATCAGTCAAATGAGGATACTACAAGGAAGACTCTAGTCCATCAAGAGATTCATGTCCCAACTTGCAGAAAGGGCACAACCCTTTATTAAATTACTACATAAAGGGGTTACTTTCAAATGGGATGAACATTGTGAAGTAAACTTTAGAGAGCTAAAAGGGTACCTAGCTACTCCTCCTATTCTTATGGCACCTATTCATGAAAAGCCCCTAGTCCTATACATTTCAGCTACAGCTATATCTCTAGGGGTATTTCTCACTCAAGAAGATGAAACAAAGAAAGAAAGAGCTATCTACTACTTTAGTAGAAGACTGGTCACTTATGAGCTCAATTATAGAATTATTGAAAAAGCATGCTTAGCAGTCATCTTCACATCAAAAAAATTAAGGCACTACATGCTCTCTCATATTGTAAAGCTCATTGCTAAAATTGATCCTCTAAAGTACCTTTTAAATAGAACAACATTAACAGGATGTTTGGAAAAATGGGTCCTAATTCTAAGTGAGTTTGACATTGAATATATAGACAAGAGAGCTATCAAAGGATAGGTCCTTGTAGATCAATTGGTTGATTCACCACTCCAGGATGATGAACCTTTAACAATTGAATTCCCTGATGAAACAATCATGCATCTAACTAAAAATCCATGGAAGATGTACTTTGATGGTTCATTCACTCAACAAGGCTCTGGAGCAGGGGTCCTATTCATAAATCCTCAAGGTTACAAGATTCCCAAATATTACAAATTGATGTTTCCATGCACCAACAATATTTCAGAATATGAAGCATTGGTAAATGGTCTTAAGCTAGCTATGGAGTGGAAGATTGTAGAATTGCATGTGTGTGTGGACTCCCAACTAATTATCAATCAGGTCAATGAGGAGTATCAAATGAAAGATGAGAAGTTGATGCCCAACAAACAACTAGTTGATGACCTAAAGAAATACTTTGTTTTCGTCACCTTCTAGCAGATACAAAGATCATAGAACAAAGCTTCAGATGCTATGGCTACCTTGGCATCAATGTTACAACTGGAAGAACATCAATTCTGCTATGACTCCTTGGTGGAAGAATTATCCTATCCTGCCTTTGATACCCATGAATACCAAGTAATATGTGCTTTGAATGCCCCAAACCAATCTCGGTATGCCAATATCATTGCTTACCTTTCTGATGAAATCATCCCTAACAATCTATCTAGAAATGAGAAAAGATCCCTGATTAGGATAGCATCGTGTTACGTCCTCATAACTAACAACCTATATCAATGCAGTCTCAATGGTACACTTCTTAGTTGTTTAGAACTCAAAGAGTTGGATCTAGCATTAAAAGAAGTCCACGAAGGTGTATGTGGATCACACTCAAATGACTTTTCATTAGCAAAGAAACTACTTAGAGTAGGCTATTACTGGCCTACCATGGAAAAAGATGCTATTTAGTTTTCAAAAACATGTCTTAAATGCCAGACACATGGAAATCTTATCCATGCTCTTGCGAGAGAACTTATACCTTTCATAACACATTGGCCATTTCAGCAATGGGCCTTTGACTTGGTTGGACAAAAATATACCAACTCTTCAAATGGACACAAGTTCATCATTAAGACCATTGAGTATTTCACAAAGTGGGTTGAGGCCATGCTGCTAATCAAAGCCACTGGCAAATAGGTGGCTATGTTCATTCTGAACTATATTATTTATAGATATGGGATACCCTCTTCAATTGTAACTGACAATGGGGGCCAATTTAAAAATCAAGACATTGATGACCTATGTTGACAGTTCCATATCACTCAACATTGCTCCTTAATATATTACCCTCAAGGTAATGGACAGGCTGAGGCATCAAACATAAAATATTCTCAAGATCCTACATAGAACTATGAGCAAGTCTGGCAGAGATTGGCATCTACCACTGAATCTGGCACTATGGGCCTATAGAACAAGCATCAAAACACCAACTGGAGCCATGCCATTTGCTCTAGTCTATGGCGCTGAAGTAGTATTGCCTATTGAGGTTGAGATCCCATCTTTGTAGATATCTTTAGAAGGTCTTGTTACTAATGAGCAGTACCACATAGATAGGGTGAATTCTCTGGACCTACTAGATGAGCGCAGACAACAAGTGTTTGACCATCTCAAAGTGTACCAAGCACGTATGTCCAAAGGCTACAAAAAGAAGGTCAAACCATGCAAATTTGAAGTGGGGGATCTCATCCTCTAAGAGAATCCTAAAAACCAGCCTAACAAAGAGAAGAAAGGAAAGCTTGAACCTAATTGGCTGGGACCTTATGTTATCACAGCCACTTTTGGGACTGGGGCTTATCAACTAGCTACACCCGAGGGAGACGTTCTTCCAGATCCTATCAACACTCTACATTTGAAGCAGCTCTACGCTTGATGTTTGGCTAGCAAAGCCTGTACAACAAAAGGTCTTTACAAAATAGCAAAAAAATTCAAAAAATTGATCGTGAACAAATCCAAAAATAGCAAAAAAAGGTCCTATAGAAAGGGTATCCTTGGTGAAATCCTGGCAAACAGACGCCTTGATACTACAAAAACATTCAAAAAAACAAAAATAGCAAAAAAATTGAAAAAGAGAAAAATGCTTTGATGAGAACCTGATAAAATAGACATCTTAGTAGAAAAAAGAAAGAAAAGATCTTACCAAGTGGCGAAAACCTGGCAATCAAGCATCACTTGTGTTTTGCACTCCATCTATCAATACACTACTGATACTAGGCCTTCATAATTCTACCTATGCTCAAACGCCGACTTCATTTCCTAACTAGATATCTTATCCTCACTTGGGATTTGTCTGCATTTACATCTTAGGAATAAGTCATTCGGCACTGGGGGCATCTTTGCTAGCATGGTAGGTTGCATTTTCTAGATTGCTCTAGGATGGTTTTCCTCACAAACACAATGTTTCTTGATACATGCAAAACAATGTCACTTTTCAAAACAAGGGTGTCCTTTCACATATCACATATCCAGACATGACATTTACATTAACAGAGTTCCTACAAGGCTATTTTGGATTGTAAACATAAATGGATTATCCTATCAATGCACAGACATGGAACACCATATTGCTTGTATTCCAATTTTTTGATTGATGAATTTTTATTGTGTTTGACATATGAATGAACACATACTACTTAAACACAAAGTTGGATAATGGTTTGATTATGATTCTTTAAATGTCCTGATGATGTTTTCAAATAGGGGCATCTACGTAATTATAGACTTTATTTTCTTGATTCACAATTGATGATTTGTTATGTCTTCTTATTTACTCAATGACGTCTACACAAAGACAAAGAGTGACAAGGATGGGGAACATAATGTTTTTTTAGTTTTCTGCGTACGGTGATTATTTCAAATGATCCTAGAAATTTCACCTAGCTTGGATGTTTATGGTAAGAGCTACCACTATGGGTGGATAGCCACATATATCTCGATCTTTGTTATGTATAAACTATGGTGAGTTTGAAATAATTTCCTTATCTATTTTCTGATCTAGATTCTCATGCCTATAGGGAAGCAAATGGTACAATGGATGAGTTGGCCAATTTTACAGTTAAAGCCAGGGACATCGTGATTTGGCATGATTATTAAAATCTGACCATCGATATCAAAGCCAAGTTGGCCTTCGACAGATCCTGAGGCAAGAGGGTTGATTGGGTGTATCTTGAGAAGCTATGATGATAAGACACATTTTAAAAATTTAGAGGAAAATGAGGATGAAAAGTGGTGTCTTTCCCAAGAACTCTAATTGTAGACACGAGTTAACCCTTGTTAATTTCAATGTTACCAGTTATCGTAACAGTTGGCTTCTCTCTGCATTTTTTACTATCTCTATGAGCTATGATATCATGGGAGGTGGGCTTAACTGCAAAGAGCTGAAGGACTATGTCAAATGGAGAAAAATGCCAGAAGCTTGGGACATTCTTGAGAAGGGGGGTCTTACCTCCTACAAGGAAAGATTGCATGGGGCGAAAGACAGTGCTACCAAATTATCTTTTGATTCCTGGAAATATGGGGTTGTTACTATAGCGGGTATCACTGTGAACGTCATGGAGGATTTCATTGCTGAGATTTTTGGGCTTAGCACGAAGGGCATCAAATTCTTCTGGGATAGTAAGGTTTCACGAAAAGCCATTCGACACTTTCCCAAGAGTAAGGAGGAGAAAAAAAGCCTTGTGAAAGAGTTTGGAGGATGCTATGATGTGTCATCATTCAAAGAAATCTACGCTACTATTATGATGGTGGTCATGGAGTATGTTACCCTGGATGGTAGGTTTAAAAGAGCCGATTCTTACCACTTTGTTTTGCTTTGTCATTTTTGTCATAAAATTAGGGTGTCACTGCCTTTCTTCATTTTTCAATCTCTCTGTTTAAGCATCTCTTAGTACAAGAAGAAGAAGAAACCCATTCTTCATGAAGGGTTGATTCTCCTAATTTTTGAACACATAAAGAGGATGGCTAGTGTCAGCCCTATCATAACCCCGTCTAAATCTGGTTTGGGTAAAGAGATAATTAGGGATGTGAATGTGAAAGATAAGAGTTCGACTGGTAAAAAATTAAAGAAGGATAAGGAGACTATCATGGATATGGACATGTCTACTGACAGTGTGGAAGGCTATGATAATATGGCTGATTCCATTGAGGAATATAGTTACTCTTCTTCCTCGGTCTCAAATTTGACTTCAGAGGAGAATGGCAACACGGATGTTGAGATTACGGGCTCTATGGACAAGGAAAAAACCTCGGATAGCAGGAAGAAAATAGAGGATAAGAAGAAGGAGGAGGATGTGGGAGGTCAGAAAGAGCCAATTTTGGTTGAGTATGACAGTTCTGAAGACCACGATGTGCCAATATCTCTAAAAATTGAAGTAGTTATGGATGGTGGTCAGGACACTCAGAAGGATGCGACGGAGGTGGAGAATACTTCCCCTGACAAGGAGTTGACTTTACCTAAGAGAGAGAGAGAGATAATGCCCCTGGTAGTTCTCAGAACATCCCATTCATCAAAACAGTGGACTTGCAAGAAAGGAATGTTCAATTACTAAGGGAAGACATGGATGATAAGATAGATCCCCCCTTTGGGGTTCTCCAAATGGCCAAAGCTGCTTCCATGTACTCCTTCTGGTTAATTAAATGGATGTTCCAGGAGATCAAGAATTTAAACCTTAAGCACCATTCTATTACTGCTAAGGTGGATTCTCTGCAGACTCTGTTGGAGTCTAGCCCTAAAACTATGGTGGACAAGGTTACTAATGATGAGGATAAAAATGTGCAGTGGTTACAAGATAGAATGGAAATCATGGAGAATACCATGAAAAAACACATGCAAGACTACAAAAAATTTATGGGTTCGACCATGGATTATTTCCTGACCATTAAGGCTAAGCTGGATACTAGATCCCCCAGTAAAAAACTAGAGGATATCACTGAGAACCTGGAAGATGATGGCCCCAAAAAATGCACTAGATCAGCAAGAAGGAAGAAAATTCATGATAAGATCCAGGAACTCTTAGAGTTCAATGCAGCGATAAAGAAGATATCTGAAGTGAAGTAGGAAGCCAACGAGGCTTGCAAGGATTTTTTCTAGGGCTCTAGTTTCTAGTTCTGGTGGTCTATTTTCTTTTTTACTGGTCTCTGGCTTTTGGTTTTTTTTTTTTGCAGGTTTTTTGTTGTTAGTTTTGGCTTTAGCGTACTGGTTTCCATTCTTGTCTCTTTTTGGAGTGCTTTAATGTTTAAACTTTTATTCTAGCTTGTAAGGGGTTTCAGGTCCCCATTCAAAACCTATTTTTCCATGCAATCAAAAACAAACATGGACATAGGGCAAGTGAATGCACTGAGAAACCTAAGTTTGAAGGAAAATGTTTCAATTGTAACAAACAAGGTCACAAATCTTATGAGTGTAGAAATAAGAAATGGAACCCTGCTGAAAACCTAGCTAAAGCAATTTTTGGTTGGGATTACAACACATGGAGTAGATGTTGTCATTGTGGTGAATATGGACATATTGGTGCAAATTGTGCAAAGACTTCTAGTTGACATGATCTGTACAAGGAAAACAAAAGCTAACAGAACCAATGACAGACACTGATGGGCTCATGTATCCTATAGGTTATGTTGTTGTTGTTGCTAGAACATGGATGTGAACATATATGATTAGAAAGAATGACATACTTCCATTTGAAGACTACAAGAAACACACAACCTTTATCATGCATTTGTACCGTGTTATAGAAACAAATGTTAACTTATTGAAGCATCATGCCAAACCAAGGATAAAAGAACTATTGAAAGTTAGTTTTTCAAATCTTGAAGCAATACTGGATACTCTTAAGCTAAGAGAAGACCCTTCAGGAAAACTTAACTAGTATATCTAGCTCATAAAATGACTCTAAGGAATGTAAGGTAGAATTCATTATTAATAATAATATCCCTATTCTTCATTAAGGCTATCCCAGGTTTGTTTAGTGTTGTGCTAGGTTCATTTAGTTCATCATGCTTATGTAGTGACATGCATTTGTGTGAATTGTAAATATTAAGAAGATTCTATTAAATTAATGCAATTCACTAGTTTGTTTGGTTAGGAAACTTAGTTTTTTCAATGGCTCGGGAATGAAAGTGTTAGAATAATTATGGAAAAAAATTGATTCAAGTACAAAATCAAAGAAGTGAAGTAATTATTTTTCTTGGGGACTTTAAGGAATGGAGTATGACATGCAATTAAAATGGAACTACATCCAATATTGGAGTTAATATTACTTTCATTTTTCAATTAATTTAGTCAATATTATTTCTTTAATATTAATACTTTTAATCATATTACGATGTAAGTTTATTGAACATTACCAGTTGATGGGCTATACATTAGGGAACAAGGATAGCCTAGAGGCTTATGTATTACCTGTGTATCTAGGATAGCTTGGTAGCAATGGTGTATTTGTACATGATAGTATTGATGTAGCTACATTGATTATATATGATGTATTTGTACATGAGGATATGAATAAACCATAAGGGAATGTAGTTGTAATGACAATAATATGTTTAGAATGTATGCAAACTATGATTATTATAGACCCTCTTATGTATGCTCATGAATATCATATGTATGTGCAGTAATGATTGTATGCTCATAATGCATTTCCATTACCATGTTATTTTGAATTTTAGTTATTAAATTAATTTGTAATCATATACACTTTAAAAAGGGATTGAAAAATTAATAAAATATTGATAACTTAATTAATAGTTATTCTTCTATCACAAAATAAATCATTTAATTTATTTAAGGTATTCATGTCTAATATATTATAATAATCCTAAGCCTTCCAAAATTCCCAATTAAATAATTTATTAAATTATTTAATTCCTTGTCATTATATTAAAAATTCAAATCCTCTAGAGTCACCTCATACTACCACTTCATTTGTCAATTCATCTACATGTGCTTAGGGAAATTGGTTTAATTTAATATTTAAAATGCCTAATTATCCTCAACAATCATCCCTAGCTATTGGGAGGGATACACTGATGTGTCCACAAACTCCCTATTATTCTTCCACTTTCCCTATCATTTATTCATGTGTCCATCCACCTCACCTAGTCCAAAGATGACTCACGAGACAATTGTATCATAAACCTTATTATTCCTCTTACATTCAAACAACTTGAAATGTTTTTCCCTCCTCTCATAGTCATGGAGAGGAATTTGACAAGTGTATTTTCCTTCCACCTTTTCCTCCACCATGTCAAAGTATGAAGAACATCTCTCTCTCTCTCTCTCTCTCTCTCTCTCTCTCTCTCTCTCTCTCTCTCTCTCTCTCNCCCTCTCTCTCTCTCTCTCTCTCTCTCTCTCTCTCTCTCTCTCTCTCTCTCTCTCTCTCTCTCTCTCTCTCTCTCTCTCTCTCTCTCTCTCTCTCTCTCTCTCTCTCTCAACTCAATGCTACTCATTCATTTCTTAAATATTGATTTGCAAGAATTGAATAATGTCACATGGGATCATAGCCATAAATTACCTACAAAAGGAGGGCATTCTAATGCAATTAGAAACTAATTAGCGATTTAGATATTTTTAACATTTTGTGATCCTTTCACATTACATCATTTTAGCATCATATTAGGTAAATCATCATAGCATCATTATCATATTTTTAATTATTTAAAGACCTTCTCATCTACATTATTATATAGATTAAATTTCTATTATCATTATCATTATCCACATTGTCTTTCATTTATATTTTCACCTAGTTGTATTTTTGTTACGACATCATTCCATCCTCTGAATTCATCTAGGAGTGTTAAGGTTCGAAGAGAAAATCAACAAATAAGATCTCAAGAGAGAGAATAACAACATAATGTACATGAAGAATAGTTGCATGGTATAACATTTGTTTTAATTCTATTTTCATAGTTTCATCGACATTTCTTGATAAAAATAGAATTTTCATAGTAGTTTGTGGTATGCGTAGTTAAATTTTCTTAGTAAGATTTCAAGTACATATTTTTGGCACCCACTATGGGGTCCTACCCTACTTTTCATTTTTTTTTACTGTTCCTAAGTGTATGGTCTATGAAATCAAAGAATTTAAGAAAAAATAGAGGGATATTAGCAATAATAGGAGTTGTTAGAGGTCGGTGGAAGTCACAATAGAAATAGGTAGGATAAAAGAGAGAAACATCCATGCACTAAAGATGAGAAGAATTATATGATAGAATATCTCTACAGAACTGTGAATGCAATAGAAAACCTAAGAAAATACTATGAGGGAAAGGTTAAGGGTATTGAGAAAAAAAAATCAAATTAAATGATACTTTGTTGTCTATTATGAATCTTAGTCATATGGTCATCAAGACTACTGCTGATAGCATGAATGTTATGGTGGGTAATCTAGAGAACATATACCAGGAAAGGGTGGTGATGGATTTAGATATGAACAAAGATAAATGCCAAGATGAGGTATCTAGTCTTAATAAGAGAACACGAGGGAATCTAAGAAGAAAAGCAGAAAAGCTTCCATAAGATATACAAGAGTTGAAGAAAGTAGCGCTTAACTTGAACTAGCTTGAGGTGGAAGTGGCTAATACTTTGAAGAATCTTTCTTAGGTTCTCCTACTCTATCATAATTTTTTGTTGCCTCTTATTTTGTTTCATGTTGTATTTTTGTTGTTGGTGTCTATGTTTTATTCTATGGGCAACATTTTGCTTGTGGTTTGTACTAGATAATGTATTTTTTGTTAAGGCTTTTTGTTAAAGGGTTTTAGGTCCCTTCAAAACCTATTTTTACCTTAATAGAAAAAAAAAAACAACGATGTAGATCTTTATGATTTTTATTAAGAGAGAAATAACTTGACATAATGAGAGGTTGTATGACATAAAATAATATTGGATAAAATTGGATGAACTAGAGGAAGATAAGGGACATGGGAACCCATTTTTTACTAACTCTAATCTAGTTACCAATCATGTGAACTAAGCGGAGATGCTATTGTATTTCATGCATGCTTGTGTTGCAATAGTTTCCAAATAGTTGAATTTTAATAAAAAGTTAAAAGGCCAAGCAAATATTTTTTAACATAAACTGTTGAATTGTCCTTGGTAGAAATAAATGTTCCCTTTTTCTAAACATTTGTTAACTTCTTGTTCAATAACTAGAATATATAATAAATGCTAGGTGAACTAACTCTAAATTTAAATTCCTGTTATGGTCTCATGTAATCCTTTTCCTTCATATAGAAAGATCCATAGATCTTGTCAATGGGCTATAAATGACTAGCTTACAATAAACACAATTGATAGTCTAATTGATATCTACTTGAACATGTGGTTGAATTCAAATTTTGAAATCATGGGTGGTATATGAATGAAAGCATGCAGTTAAGTAATACTATGAGAAAATTTTCACTATTACTATTGCTCAACACTTATTTTGAAGGCTACATACTCCATGTAAATGTGAGCACAATTTCCCAAATAATCATCATTTACATCAAGATATTTATAAAAATTTTGTGCATCAATAAGATAATGTTATTTAGAATGTAAAAAATGATGTCCATGTCATAAAAAGTTCAAATAAATTTTATTTTTTTAAAATTTAAAAAACTAAGCACAAATACATATATTGTAGTAGAACAATTTTTTGAGAATGATCTTACTTCTTTGGTTTAAAATAATCCAAATGATATACCTAATCTTGCACCATAGAGGAATCAAGTTTTTTGTGCTTATCGTTATAAACATTTACATTCTAATGATAGGTGGATTGTACTCAGACATCCAATCCAATGTCATATATATAGAAACAAAATGGATATGGCTAAAGAGGGCAAGGAAGATATCGCCCCTAACACTATGACGAAAAATGCTAAAGGTGCTGTGGGTAGTGGCCTGGTTGGGAAAATCAAGTTCTAGATTGTAAATTTGGAAAATACCTTGGCTAAGCTGAGTGAAGACCTGGCCAATACTAACAAGAGGCTGGAAGATGTCAGCAAATTTGCCCTCAAGGTCATGCATGCCACTTCCACAACCCTCTGTTTGTTGAATGAAAAGGCCTCTGCCGGGAAGGATTCTATTGAAAGAAACTGAGAACTCTTCAAATTTTTGAACGAGGAGTGGGCAGACCTGCTACTGTCAAAGCACTTATGGGACAACAAATGATCCTGATGATGGTGAAGAGTGGTAAGGGGTGTTGTTACACTACTTCCCACAAGCCCTTTAGTTGGGCTATTTTCTTTAATTATAGTTTAAAGCTTAAGACTTTCATTTTTTTTAATGGCCATGCGTGGCATGGTTTAATTTTTTGGCTGCTGGACTGTGATACTTTTCGTATGCGGGGTTATGATACTTTACGCTATTGGTTTAGCTTCTATGTTTTAGTTTTTGATAGAGGTAGATGATGTTTTCTATGCTTTATGCTACTGACTAGGCCGATTTAATATGTTGTTAAGTCTCTTCTAGTCAGCTTACTACTGTACCTTAGGTCAGCACCCTCTTACTGCTGCTTATATCAAAAACAAAATTTAGGTTTGTGATAAACACATAGATTAAAATGTCAAAAATATTTATTGTCATTTTAATCACAATAATACATTATTATTTATTACTATATAACAAAGATCTTCCTTACCACTTGTTATATATTTACCAATTTATTTCACATTCTATATATTATATTTCTATATATTATATTTCTAATTTCTTAATGAAAACATGAATGATACAAAAATGCATGTAATAATTCATATTCATTCATTAGCTTCTCCAAAAGACCACATATTATTCTCATTTTACATCATCCCATTCAATATTCAAAAAAGTGTTTAAAATGTTTATTAACTCATTTTTGCATCTTTAACAGACACTTCCTCTATATTATAACATGACGTTTATCATGTTTTCCCTAGTCCTTTACCATTTATATATTTTTGTCATCAAAACATTAGTTGTCTTTTGTTCATGTGGAGTGATTGATGTCAGGGTAAAAAGGCATTTTTGGCAATTTTTGATAGTAATGCTATTATTACTATTTATGTTACCCAGAGATACGCTAGATTTGTCAGTACGAAGCCGGATCTCAAAAATCCCCAAAACAGACAGGATGTGTATAAACCTTTTTTGAAAAGGATTTGCAGAAAAGAGAGGTTTTTTATGGCATGCAACTACAGTAGCCTCCTCAAAAATATTCCGACGAGTGCTGAATAGACTGAAGATATGGGGGGTAATGTGCTTTGTATCAAACCATATTACATTGATGATGTCTTTTCCTTGGACCCATTGGTTACCCACTATTGCAAGGAGTCTGGAATTTGGGGCTTCATGGAACGTATGAAGGGCAGCCATGATGAAAGATTATCTAAACAGTTTGTTTCCTCATGGAACAACAAAAATGTCTCAGTGGGAGGCATTCATTTTCAGCTCAATGAGGAGGTCATTGCTGAGGCTACGGGGCTTCCAATGGTTGGAAGAAAGTACAAGAAGATGAGCCAAACTGTGGACCCTACAGGCCTTAAACAATTTTTCAAAGATGGGGAGCTAGCGGTCAGGAGACAGGGGGTTTCAACAGAGAAGAACTACCAGACTTCTGGCCTAAAATCTGCCTCATCATCATGAAATACTTCACACTTGAAGGTAAGTTCACGGTGTTCTAAAATTATCACCTTACATTCCTGAATCACATTAGGAATAAAGACTTAATCTCCATTCCTTTTTATCTGTTACACTCTATTGAAAGCAATATTAGTGATATTAAAAGCAACCGGGACAGAGTTATCCTCCACAAAGGCCTCCTACTCTGTCTTTACCAATTTCACAAAGCCATATGCCCGGCCCCTCAACCCCCATTGATCATTCAAATGATGTCCTAGGATACGGCCGCTGAAAAAGTAGACAAGACCTCCAACTCCTCCTCTCGGTCCATTCGGATCACCCAAGGGCCTGAGAAGTCTGAGAAAAAATCCCGTAAAAAAAGTATTAAGCTTCCCACCCATATGAAGGAGGATTTGGTGGACTCCAACTATATCCAGAAGATGCAAAACTGAAATTTCAAAACCCTATTTTGAGATAATAAGGTTTTGAGTCCAATTCCAATTCCTCAAACAAATGGGGCAGCTTTCTCCCCCGACATTCACTTGGTCAATTTGTTTCACACTTTTGGTCACTTGGTCCATTTGTTTCACACCACAATTGTTGAGGGATTTTAAGAGGAACGTGGGGAATATTATCTACAACTTCCGATTACCTTACCCAATCATATAAGAGAGTCCTTTCATAGCATAAGAAAATTTGATCCCGCATCACACACGTTTTTTCTCAAACATGTAAACTCTCATACTAAAATATGGGGTTTGGAAAAGGATATAGACATCTAATAAAGCATAATGGAGAAAGGAGTTTTTTCAGATTTGCACAAAGTGGGATTTTTCTAGAGGCATTGGAAATGTCTATGGAAATAGAGAGCACAAGTGTAAAACTAGCCTTCACAATCTTTTCTAGCTTCTTTCTAGCCTGTACAAGAATGGGAGGCATAGAACACAGTGTGCTTGTCCATCACAGGACATTTGAAAATGGGTTTGTCAAATTATGTAGTTGGAACTACCCTAGTAGATATGTCTGCAGAATGCATAGGCCTATATGACACACATGAATTGTTTGTGAAAATATCAGAGAGATGTGATCACAAATGTATATAAATCTAGGAAAATATGAAAAATAATACATACCAAGTGTTGGGGATGTGAAGCTCAACAACCTTCATCGTTCCCTCCAAGAGACTCTGTCTCTTTGGTTTCTTCTGCTGGTTTCTCAAGAGTCTCTTTGGAGCTCTTTATCTATTGTATTTGTTGTAACTTGTTGCTTCTTTTGTATTAATAATATTTTCTCCTACTTAGTATGGACGTAGGCATTATTGGCCGAACCATGATAAATTGGTGTACTCTATTTTTGCATTCTTTTTTGCACATTTTATTGTTGCTCTCTAACTTTTACAATTGGTATCAGAGCAAGGTGTTGCTATTCAGAATTCAAGGTTGAAATTCTAGGATTATGGAGGAGCACAAAGTGCAAAAGTTTACAAGAAAGAATTTTGGCCTGTGGAAGGTGCTAATGGAGTCGCCATTAATTAAGAAATATCTAGCGCTTGCTATAGAGGGGAAATGGAAGAAGCTAGACACGATGTCTAATGAGGATTGAGAAATAATGGACAAGAAAGCAAGAGCAACAATTCTTCTTTCATTGTCTGAAAATGTGTTGTTCAATGTTATAGAAGAAACAACAACAAAGGTAGTTTGGGATAAGCTAAAAACTACTTATGCAATGGCATCCACTACAAACAAGATTTTCATCATGAAGAAACTCTATAGTCTAAAAATGAAGGATGGTGGCAACATGGAAAATCATCTCAATGAATTTAATACTCTTCTCAGCCAAGAAAATTCGATAGGCATGCCACAAAGCAATGAAAACAAAGTTGTCTTATTGTTATGTTTTCTTCTAGCAAGCTGGGATGGAGTTGTAATAGCCATAAGCACATCATCTCCTGGCAAGAAAAAGTTAGTTTATGATGAATTTGCAGCTACTCTTCTCGATGAAGACATGAGAAGAAAGAGTGATGTTCCTTCACCCGGTGAATCCT
Organism: Thuja plicata; assembly: GCA_018584345.1. Taxonomy (NCBI): domain Eukaryota; kingdom Viridiplantae; phylum Streptophyta; class Pinopsida; order Cupressales; family Cupressaceae; genus Thuja; species Thuja plicata. Next base: position 17,217 of record MU222818.1, read on the forward strand.
TAACGGCTGTGAGCATCGATAATAGAGGAAGGAGCCATCAAAGAGGAAGAAACTCCAACAATAGAGGGAGATCAAAGTTGGAAAAAGTGATAGATTTGAAAGAAAGCAAACGAGATTGTTGGTTTTGTGGCAAACCAGGCCACTCAAAGAAAAATTTTCGTTCTTACAAAAGGGCACAAGACAAGGTGTAGGCCAGCTAAGCAAATATTGCTTATGAGAAGGATGATTTTAGGATTTTAGTTCTCTCTGCAAGTGATACTATTTTAGAATTGAAGGTACTTGATTCTGGTGCATCCTTTCATGCTTCCTCACGCACGGAGTTGTTCACAAATTACCAAGAAGGTAATTTCAGGAGATTTTTCTTCGGTGACAATAATGCTTGTGATATTATTAGAAAGGGTGATATTTTATTGCCATTACATGGAGGAGGAAAATGACTATTAAAGGATGTTTGACATGTTCCAAAATTGAAGAGAAATCTAATTTCTATTTCTCAACTTCATACTCAAGGCTGCCATACATTCTTCAATTCGCACACATGGAAGATAACAAAGGGGTCCTTGATAGTTGCAAAAGGAGATAACACTAGTAAATTTTACCCTATTTTTCGACGAGGAATAGTCAAATGTTTGACACCCATTGGTTGCACAGATGACTATAACTGTTGTCAAACTTTTTTTGTCACTTATTCGACCGAAAAACCAATCGTCGACATATCGACTTACTTAGTGGTTGAATTATCGATCGAATCTTTGCCAAAAAACTTTCTTGAAGCTAGAAGAATTGCAGATCGAACCTTTTATCTAAGCGGCCAACGCTCGCCAAAATTGTGACCACCTTTGGTCGTAATTAACGTCAAACTTATAGCAGTCTCGTCAAAACATCAAACACAGTGTGTGACTTTGTTGACCATAGTTGGCCGAAATCAACATCAAACACATAGCAGTCACATCGAAACATCATAAA
>MU222818.1:28342-66761 GCA_018584345.1 Thuja plicata
AAAAAAGCTAATTAAAAACTGCTTGTGAAATCCTCTACCTACTTAACATAAATACATGAATGAGCTGTTATTGGTTAATACCACATTGGTGTGTGAGGCAAGGGTGAATCATAAGGCATTCAATGATTTGAAAGTTGTGTCAACGGGGAAAGAGGCTACTGGTAAAAAACCCAAAGTACAATATTGATAGGAAATTTAGTCATTTGATGGTGTTCTAAGTTGTTGCTCATTCTATGCAAAGATTATATTATTTGTGCAGTTTCTCAGTCCTTTTGTTGACTATTCCTGGTAGTTCTATGTACAAACAACATGTTGGTTTGAAGTTCTAATGGTTAATTTATTTGCTATTCCTCCTCCCTACTAACAAATGGTCAAATGGTCAATGGGTAATGCAGTGAAATGTTTGAGTCAAAATCCAAATCAACATCTCTGCAGATGCTAGGTTAGTCATGATTCATTGGCTAGGTTTGTCACGCAAAATCCACATGCAATTTATTCATCTCATACAAAAAAAAGAAACCCTAATTGGGTTACTCAAATTGAAAACTAACAACACTTTGTAACCCATATTGTTGCAAATTGACAAATAGTTTAATGCCAGATAAACACAATACAAATAGAATGAGAACACATGTAAGTCTATAAACTGTTCATCGATACCAACCTAATTTTGTGGAAGTCTGAAACAAATCTACCTTCCATTTGATCATGCACAGATGGTGTTGGTCCAATCACTTCAATGCATATGTACATTGTGCCTTCTATTTGTGCCCTCCTTTAACTCTTCTTCTTCTTCACTGCATAATCACAATGAATTGAAATGAAACCTTTTTTTTTAAGGTATATCGATTGTGTTTGTCACAATTACGACAAAATGTCATGGTTGTCATAATTCCAACCAACACGGGAATGGATTAAAAAAAATTAAAGTTTTCCTTCCATTTTCTGACCAAGAAAAACAAATGTAAAGCATGGTGGGAAATTTAGGTCAAAATTTAGGGTCAAATTTACTAGTGTAAAATTGGGAGCTTATATATCCTAGAAAGTAATGATGAAGTGGGAGCTTCTATGACAATGGTGGATAGAAACTCTAAGCTTTGGCATCAAAGGCTCGGGCACATGAGTCAAAAAGGACTCAATGTAATGTTGAAAAGAGATCAACTACCGGGGATGAAATCTATTGATATAGAATTCTATAAACATTGTCTCTATGGAAAACAAAGAGGGTCAGCTTCTTGAAGACTGGTAGTGAGAAGAAGGGAACACCCTTGGAGCTTGTTCACACGGATGTCTTTGGACCCACTAAGGTAACCTATTTTGGTGGGGCTAACTATTTTGTTACTTTTGTAGATGATTGTACAAGAAAATTTTGGATTTATATGCTCTCTAGGAAATCTGAAGTTTTCTCTAAATTTAATTTTTTAAAGCTCTTGTTGAGAACCAAAGTGGACACAAGATTAAGTGTCTAAAAAGTGATAATGGAGGAGAATTTTGCTCCTCGGAATTTGATTCTTTTTGTGCGGATAATGGTATCCATCGAATTAAGGTTGTTCCATTTACTGTACAAGAAAATAGAGCTTCGAAAAGGCTGAAGAGAACTATTCTTGTGAGAGCTCGGTGTATGCTCTCTAATTCTAGATTGAGTAAGGAATTCTAGGCTGAGGCATGCAATATAGTGGTGTATCTCATAAATAGGAACCCTTCATCATGACTATATTTTGGCATTCTAGAGGAGGAATGGTTGGGAAAAATAGTTTCATATTCTCACATCTGGGTGTTTGGGTGTGAAGTTTTTGTTCATGTGTTGAATGAAAAGAGAACCAAGCTAGATTTTAAATCTCATTGGGCTCTCTTCATGAACTATGGTGAAGATCAGTATGGGTTTTGTATTTTGGATCCATTACAATGGAAAATCATCCAGAGTAGAGATGTTGTCTTCAATGAGAATACATTTCCAAGTCAGCAACCACAATCAATATTGGAGGAAGATTATGTGCCCAAAATTGTTTTTAAAAACAATGTCTCAAAGACACATAATGGTGGTAGTCAATAGTTCATTTCCACTACAAATTTATACTCACCAATCTCTGTGACATCTATTTCAAATGACAGTGATTTCGCTATCAGAGATAACACAGGTATTGGTCATGGAACTGGTATGAGGGAGATTCTAAAACCAAATAAACCTGAATTAGTTCATCTTGGTACCGTGGACTTCCCTATTCAACACCCCGATGACAGGGCAGGTTCCCAACATGACAGAGTTATACTATCTGAAAGTTCTCCCCTTACATGCATGGACAGAGCAGCAGAGGTTGTGGGGGACTCTTCTCCATCCTCACGCGCACCTCTACCAGCAGGAACAATGCACATGGTGACTGAGGGGGTCTCTCCTCCATGCAGGGGCAATGCAGTAGTAGCTACTCTACCTCCTTCAACTGTCGTCCAAGCAGGAGCAACTGCAGAGGCCTCCAGTAGCCCTTAGCCCACACTAGTAAACATGCCACACATGGTGAGAAGAGTTGCTTCTATCTCAAGCAGCCACATGCACAGACAAAATGACCCTGCAGACCCTCTATTAAAAATATATTAGCAAGTCCCACCTGAAATCGGGGGTCATGATCCTTTCAACTCCCCTACAGTTAATAATTTAGAGACCTCTACAGAAATGGGGGAAAATGACAATGATAACTCAAATTCGACTACACTACATAGGTATGAGGAAAATAGTAATCCTTAGAATTCTGAAATTGATCAAGGACTCAAAAGATCATCTCAGCAAAGAAGACCTCCAACGAAGTTTTCTAATTAGGATTTATTGTTTGTAGAGGAATTAGAACCATCTTTACCTATGTCCGATCTATTGGAGCCTACAAATTACAAGGCTATTTGTAGAGCTCTAGATTCACAAAAATGGCAAGAAGCCATGAGGGAAGAAATGGATTCGTTGGCAATGAATTAGACTTGGAACTTGGGGACTTTGCCACAAAATAGACAAGCTCTGAAAAATAAATGGGTTTATAAATTAAAGGAAGAAGATGGCGGCAAGGTTCGTTATCAGGCCAAATTAGTGGTCAAAGGATATGGACAGTAGTAGGGTATTGACTTCAATGAGATTTTTTCCCCAGAAACCAAGATGACTAGTATTAGAGCAGTTCTAGGCTTGGTTGCTGCATGGGATCTTGAGCTGAAATAGTTGGATGTCAAGACTGCGTTCCTACATGGTGATGTAGATGAAGAAATTTATATGATGTAGCCGGAAGGCTTTGTAAAAAAGGGGGAAAGAGCATCTTTATTGTAGGTTGAAGAGAAGTTTGTATGGACTTAAGCATGCCCCAAGGTAATGGTACAAGGAATTTGATCAGTTTATGATTGAGCACAAGTTCATAGGGTCGGAGGCTCATCCATGTGTTTATTATAAATAGTTTCCCACCGGTGAATTTATAATTCTCTTACTTTATGCGGATGACATGTTAGTAGTCGGGACTAGCATGAATATTGTTTGAGAATTGAAGAAGCACTTGTTCAGCATATTTGCGATGAAAGATTTGGGGGCAGCCAAGAGGATACTTGGGATGACCATTTCATGGGATAGATCCAAAAGGAAACTTTGGTTATCTCAAAAGAAATACATTGACAATGTGTTGAACAGATTTGGCATGTTGAAAGCAAAATGAGTTTGTGTTCCTTTAGCATCTCATTTTCATTTGACTACTGAAATGTGTCCCACAACACAAGAGGATACAAAATTCATGACTGAAGTCCCTTATACTTCAGTAGTTGGAAACATTATGTATGCTATGATTTCTACTCGCCCTAATATTTCTCATGCAGTGGGAGTTGTAAGCCAGTTTATGAGTAATCCTAGCAAGCCTCATTGGGAGGCAGTTAAATGGATTCTTCGATACCTTAAAGGTACTTCTGATATTTATTTATGTTTTGGGACAGATAAGCCAACAATGCAAGGATTCATAGATTCAGATCTTGGTGGAGATTTAGACAAGCGAAGATCCACCTTGGTTATGCTTTCACATTTTCTGGGGCAGCCATCAGTTGGGGTTCTATATTGCAATATTTGGTTGCACAATCATCTATTGAAGCTGAATACATGGCTCTCTCCATGGGGGAAAAAGAGATGGTATGGTTGCAGATTTTGTATAAAGAATTGGGCTTGCAACAATCAAATTTTTACCTTTTTTGTGACAGTAGTAGTGTTATATTCATGAGAAAGCATCATACATCTCAATGACACTCTAAGCACATTGACTTGCATTATCACTACATTTGGCATATGGTTGAAGAACAAAAACTCCAAGTTGTAAAGATTGACACAAAAGTGAATCCAGCTGATGCTCTCACAAAGGTTGTAACATAGGAGAAGTTCATGTTTTTCTGAGCTTCTCTTGGCATTTCCAGCCTGTGATAGCAAGGTTTAGAGTAGGGGAATAACTTGTTAGAGCAGTGGTTGATCTTCAAGTGGGAGATTATGGGGATGTGAAGCTCAACAACCTTCATCGTTCCCTCCAAGAGACTCTGTCTCTTTGGTTTCTTCTACTGGTTTCTCAAGAGTCTCTTTGGAGCTCTTTATCTATTGTATTTTCTATAACTTGTTGTTTCTTGTGAATTAATAATATTTTCTCCTGCTCAGTGTGGACATAGGCATTATTGGCTAAACCACGTTAAATAAGTGTACTCTATTTTTGCATTCTTGTTTGCACATTTTATTGCTGCTCTCTAAATTTTATAGCAAGATCATTATGGAAATATCAAATGCTTTATTTTCAAAGGACCTATTTTACAATTACTCAAACTTATTTCTGGATTTTTTTCTATTATATTAATGGTCATGTTTTGTGACCAATGCATAAAAAGTGACTTTAAAATGATATAGAGAGGGGAAAATAAGGGAATATGTGGTTAGTTAGAAAAAAAATAGCGATACTAAAATTTCTAGCATTTGCCTGAAAAATGTTTATTTTAGAAAATCATTATATATTACAGTTATACTAAATTTCATGTTCATAGTGTTGTCGTGATAAGTAAATACCAACAATAATTGTGTTAGTCATAATCAAAGACAAATGGTATTTATCCCTGGTTTCCATTGCCAAAATGTCTATAGATTCAAAATGTCTATAATAATCTATAGGTGTAAAGACCAATAATGAAGATAACAAGTAGTAGGAAAAGACCAAAATTTAGGTATAATTATTTATTTGTCATATGTACAGAATCACATAGTTTATTTATTTATTTATAATTTATTTTAGAAACATTAATTATTCTAGAAAATATATTTGAAACAACTAAAATCAATAGCTAACATAAAAAAATAATATCAGAAATATAAGTCAATAATAACATCATTTTCTTTTGCAGCTTGTTTCCCATCTTATCAACACCTCGATGGCTATTGTCATTGTTAATGGATCCTCTTCCAGATTCTTTAAGCCCACTCGAGGGCTCTGTCAAGGGGATCCTTTATCCCCTATTCTCTTTGATATCTTGGTGGAAGGCCTTGGTTGCTATTTTCATAAACTGGCATCTAAAGGCTCCATTCAGGGCCTTATTCCCTCCTCAGCCTCAAGGCCTTGTTCTCATGAGAAATTTGTCGATGATACGGTGATTATGGGGTCTTCCTCTAAGGAAGTCAAGAAATCTTCCTTTTCATTTAAGGGAGACAAGTCGTCGGGTCTAGATGGATTCCTTGGAGTCTTTTTTCATAAATTTTGGCATATTGTTGGAAATGATATCTATCACACTGTTAAGGAATTCTTTGATTCTAGAAACTTGCTTAAGGATATTAATGCTACCTTTATTGCATTAATTGCTAAGTCCCCTGGTGCTAATTTTGTTGACTCTTTTCAATCGATCAACCTATGTAATTCAGTGTAAAATAATTTCTCTAAGGTTCTTACCCTTAGGTTGCTGGCTATTCTTCCTCATATCATTTCGCCCCAGAAAAGTGGCATTGTTCCAGGGAAGCAAATCTTAGACTCCATTATGAAGGTTCATGAGGTCATTCACTCTACCCACTCTTCCTCTAATCATGGTTTGCTACTGAAGCTTGATCTCTCGAAGGCCTATGATCGGGTGGACTTGGAATTTTTGATCAAGATTCTCCAATCCTTTGGTTTCAGTGAGAAATTGTTGTAGCTTATTTTCCAGCTTATCAACACCTTGATGGTTTCTGTCATTGTTAATGGATCCTCATCTCGACTCTTTAAGCTCACTCAAGGGCTCCGTCAAGGGGATCCTTTATCCCCTATTCTCTTTGCTATCTTGGCGGAAGGCCTTGGTCACTATTGTCAGATTCCAGCCTCTAAAGGCTCTATTCAGGGCCTTATTCCCTCCTCGGCCTCAAGGCCTTATTCTCATGAGCAATTTGTTGATGATATGGTTATTACGGTGTCTTCTTCTATCCAAGAAGCCAGAAGGATTAAAAAGGCCCTTATTATCTATTCTTCAACCACTGGACAAACTGTCAATTGGCAAAAAAGCTCTCTATTCTTAATTAATACTCCTGTGGATAGGAAAAATAGTATTTCTCACATCTTGGGGTGTGATATTGGGTCTTTTCCTACTTCCTATCTTGGCCTCCCTTTGGGTTTGAAACCCCCTGACTCTTTTTGGGTGGGTATTGTGGACAACTTTAATAGGAAATTAGCTGGTTTGAAGGGATCTCTTCTTAGCCAAGCTTGTAAACTCCAACTTCTGAAGGCTTCTTTGTAGAGCCTCCCCATATATGTAATGAGTTTATTCAGGATCCCAAGAAAAATTTCTGAAGTGATAGAATCTGTTCAGAGAAATTTTCTTTGGTCTGGAGTGGAAGACAGAAAGAGACTGGCTCTGGTGGCGTGGGACAAGGTTTGTACCCTGAAGAAATGGGGAGGTATGGGGATAAGGCCACTTAAGGTCATTGACGAGGCTCTTCTGGCTAAGCAAATCTGGTGCATCTATGGTGAAAATAAAGAATGGAATGACATTATTAAAAATATATATCTCTTCACATTCCCCCACATGTCAAACTTTATGAAGTATAATGTGAAGGTGCAGGGTTCTTTCATTTGGAACAGTATCCAACAAGCTAAGGAAATGACTTTCAAGGGAGCTAAGTGGCTTCTAGGTAATGGCAGGGAAATTTTGTTCTGGGATGATTATTGGGAAAAAGATCTTCCTCTAAATTCCATTACTGCTTTTCAACCAATTATTGTTATTTGTAAACTAAGATTGGGTTTGAATGTCTCAGATTATTGGCAAATCAGAATTGGGTTGACCTTTCTAAAGTTTATTTCTCCTTTAAACCTCTCATGCTTGATTTGAATGTCTGGAAAGTGGACAATTTGAAGGAGGATATTTTTATTTTTGGAAAGCTTCTATCAGGTCTCTATTTTGTGGCTTTGGCATATGAGATCTTGGTTAAAACCTCAGATCCTCTTCCTTTCTTGAATTAGGTTTGGGATAAAAGGATCATTCAGAAAATTAACATCTTTTTTTGGATGGTTTTGTAGAACAAGATCCTAACCATTAACAATCTCCAAAAAAGAGGAAAGGTTCTACCGAATAGATGTTTCCTGTGTAAACAGGCGGAGGAGTCATTTTTCCACCTGGCTATTGATTGTGGCTTTTCCAGAGATGTTTGGTGCCTTACCCTGCAAAGCTAGAATATTCACTGGATGTTTCTAAATAATCTGGAAAAAAAATTCAAGCAATGGAGAAATGTTGTTGTTCCTTTCGTGAGGTATCTATGGAATATTATAGCTCTTCACATCATCTGGAAACTTTGGCAAGAAAGAAATGATAGAGTCTTTCGAGATAAGGCTTTACCTCCAGTGGTCATAGTGGCAAATATTAAAAGAAGCATTAGAGAGAATTGTAACATGTTTAGTGGTGGTATGCTAGATTTCAATGCTGGAGGTTTGACTGGCACTATGGCTATGTCTCCTTCCAGGTGAGAGAATGTCATTTAGCTTTCCCATCCAATTGGCTAGATTAAAGCCAATTTCGATGGTGCCACGAAGGGAAACCCAGGCCCTGCAGGTTGTGGTGGTCTTATCCATGATGATGAGGAGAACTATCTTGCGGCCATGGCCTTCCCTATTGGTGTCCAGACCAATCATGTGGTGGAATTGATGGCCCTTTTGCAAACTCTAAAGCTAATCAATGAAACTATGCCCTTGAATGTTTGGATCAAAGGTGATTTGATGAATATCTTAAATTGCATTAAAGGGAAAATTAAGCCATCATGGTCAATCAAGGTGATTATTGATGAGGCTTCTTTAATCATTAATTCCTTTTCTAATGTAATCATTTTTCATAACTTCAAGGAAGCGAACTGTACTGCGGATGAGCTGGCTAACTTTGCATTTAAGGCCGATGGTATCATGACCTAGCAAGGAGTTAGTGATTTGACAGTTGAAGTGAGAGCCAAATTAGCGTGTGATCTGACTCATAGCAAATGAGAAGATTTGGAAAATCTAAAAGAGCTCTTATGAATTTATGACTTTCATTAATAGGTGGCAACAAGATTATGGAAAGGTGTTTCATTCCCAAAAAGATTAAATGTAGACACATGTCCTTTGGTTATTTTCAAAATTTGATCTTGGCATTTATTTTTTGTCTTTTCTTTTATTTTGCCATTGTTAGTAATTTTCAACATACCATGGGGTGGGTTAAACAGAAAGGAGCCAGAAAATTGTAATAAATAGAAAACCCAAACTGAGGTCTGGGATAAGCTTAACAAGGGAGGCCTCACTAGCTATATGGAGTGCCTTCATGGCTCCAAAGACATTGTCATGAATGCTTTTGTAGAAATCTAGAAGGACGGGTCTGTGGAGATCGAAGGTATGGCTATTAAGATCGTCAAAGATTTGATTGATGAGGTTATGGGTTTAAATACAAAAGGCATTAAATTTTACAGAGATAAAAAGATATTCTAGAAGGCTATTCAACACTTCCCTAAGGACAGAGTAGAAGCAAACAGCCTAGTGAAATACTCTGGAGGGTGTTATGATGTTAGTTCCATTAAATATTTATGGGCTAAAGTTCTTACGATGATCATGGAGTATGTGTCTTTGGATGGGAGATACAAAAGGGCCCATTCATATCACTTCATTTTGTTATGTCATTTTTTACATAAGGTGAGAATTTCTTTCCCCTTCTACTTGTTGCAATCACTCCATTATAGAATTACTAACCACATGCACAAGGATAGTAAGCCCATTCTGAACACAGGCTTGATTCTCTTGATTGTTGAACATGTTAAAAATGTTGTGGCCTCCAGTCCTTTTATTATTTACCCAAGAGAATCAGGCTCTGCAAAAGTTAAAAAATGACATAGGGTTGGAGATGATAAGGTGAAACCGACTGTTAAAAAGCTAAAATTTGATAGAAATAATGGAATGGACACAAACTCAAATGCTGTGAGTGTTGATGCTTATGATGAGACTGACTACATTCCCCATTCCCAGACTGATGACAAGAGTAAAGAGTCTCTTTCTATTTTGGTGAGTGGCTTTGGTGATGAAGAGGTTAAAACTATGGGAGCCCACAGTGTTAAAGAAAAGGGTAAAATGCTTGAGGCTATTGAGGAGGATTTGGGCGGTCAAAAAGTTCCTATTTTGGTCAATTAAGTGAGCTCAAAATAGCATGACATCCCCATCTCTCTGAAGCTCGAGGTTCTTATGGAGGTGCAGTCAGAACAGAAAGTGGAAGATACACCAGGGAAAGACAATGTTGAAAATGACCATATCCCTACTTCTTCTAAGAACATTCCTTTCTCTAGACTCATGGATATGCAGGAGAAGAACATATAGCTTCTCTAGGAGGACATGGATGATAAAATTGAGCCCCCATTTGGGGTTCTTCACACAACAAAAGCTATTTCCTTGTATTCATTTCAATTGATGAAATGGGTATTTAAGGAAATCAAAAGTCTTCATCTAAACTTTAGAGCTCTTTTAGCTCGTGTTGATCTTATTGATTCTAGGTCGGCAGGGTATGATGGAAATCAAAACAAGGAGGATGGAAGAAATTTGATGTCTCTACATGAGAGATTGGACATTCTAGAGAATACTGTGAAAAAACATATGAAGGAAAATAATGTCTCCATGGGTTCTACTTTTTCAAAATACAATAATGGGAAAGCAAGATACTAAGGGGGGGGGGTGAATTAGATCTTCAAATATAAACACTTAAAACAAACTGATCCACATTCATACATAAATGAATCTAATATAATCTCAAATAGAATCCACACCATGAAATAAATAACACATTACACAATAATTTGGTAACCCAGAAACCCAAATAGGTAAAACTAGGGTGGGGATGACACCCACAAAAATCTCCACTACTGCAATAATAAAGTGTACCTATTAAGGTTACAATGTTTAATTACAAAATTTAATCTACCCTGTTAGAGGTCTACCTAGTTAAGAGCTTCAGATCATTACCTGGTTAAGAGCTTCAGATCATTACAATCTACCCTATTAAAGGATTTAAACTTACAATGAAGTAAGCACTCTGTTAAGAGATAAATAAAGGCCTGCTAAAATCACTCTGTTAAGAGATTTTCACCTGATACAATGATTAAAAAGTCTCAAGTATTGATCCTTCAATATGCACTCTAATGCTGATGACGGATCTCCTCTTTACAGTATCTCTTTTGATCTTATAATCTGATATACCTTTACTCTGTTGTTCACTGTGTTATTCTCTGCTTGAACTCTGCTTCTGAACAAAATAACCCTCTGTACATTTCACTTCAAAAATGTAGTCACTTGACAAATACTATTCTGCCTCTTGCACACCTTGGAAAAATAGGGTTTTGAAGCAATCTAACATATCTATATAGATCTGACAGTGAGATCTAGATCAAAGATCAAGATCCAATACCCATACTATGATGGTATTACAATTAATGAGTAATACATAAGATAAAACAATTAAATGCATAATTAACTCTATATAAGAATATTAAATGTAGACATAAGTTGGCCCAAAAAGCTTATACAAGTCAGCTGGATCACTTATCCTTGAAGTTTGTATCATTCCTGACAAGTATAAAAAAATTGTCCTGCTGATAACATCTCTGTCTCTACTCGGCTTGGCAATGTAACTAGGCATACTAAAAAAATGCTTGGCAATGTTGCTCGACCTTGTATAGTTTTAGCTCAGCCATAGTGATAGCCAACTAAAACTACCTAATGAAATGACTAAGCGTGGGTCACTAATCATCAACAGAACTTAGAGATTAACAATCTCCCCCCTTGATATTAGTGGCAAAAATACTTATCATTACTTCTATACATTTAATCAAAAGTATTGCCTAAGTACACTAAGTACTCCCCCTAGGAATATACTTATACAAAAGTTTACAATGCCTTCAAAAATTATATACAAGTGTACCTTTTCTATACTAATGTATCCTTTCATAACTCCTTACCAACTTCTGTACTAGCTTCGTCCTTCCGTAGTACTAACTTCCTTACTATCTTCCCCCTTGTTTTTGTCACTGATTGCTAGTGGGGTTAAGTTGTACTTATCCAAAAATTGCTTATGAAGCTACAGGGTGGATCCAAATGTTGTATCCCAACTATCATTTGCAACCTTCATAACTTCTAGTTTTATTTCTAGCTCGGTAGCTAGACTCACTAAACTTTCTGCAGTCGATAGATTTGCATTGCTTTGTGATAACTCCTTGGCTTTTGAAAGTTCCTTCTGTATTACCTCCAAATGAGGCAACAAGCTTGTCTAAATACTTATCAACTTGGCCCTTATGCGACCATCTTCAACCATAAGCTCGGCTAATCTCCTTTGTGCATTAATCAACTTATTAAAATGTAAAGAACTAGAGGTAGTATCTTTACCTAAAGTATTACCAGTTGATCTCAAATCTAATTGTAGCTTCTCAGCAAGCTAGAAATTATCCTTTGTGAAAAATTCAACATCACATAATTTCCTATACAAAGAATAAACATTGGTTGTAACTTTCTCTAAGGTTTCTACAAGAACAGAAAGTTCAACCTATTTTGTTGCTATCTCTTCTAAGATATTCTCTAGAACTTTGCTCTCAAATCTTCTCTGGGACCATTGTAGAAGCTTCTCATTACTGTCTATGTCCTCATCTATTACTTTCTATACAATGGTGATGAATTGACCTATGATTGGAGCTTGAGGCATTTCATCCTCTAATTCAAAATCCTTTGTAAATATGTCTTTGATGTCATGCAACACCTACTTTTTCTTTTGTTCTATCTTCATCTCTTCTTGTCTTTTCTTCCTCTTAAGTAACTCTTGAAAACTCCCAATTTGTTCAAAAGATAACTCATTTGGATCCCATTTTGGAATCACAATGACTTCATCTAGTGTTACATCTAGAATCTATGACTTCTTCAATATTTTCTTCTTCTTCATTTCTGGAGAACTTATGCGCGGTAGCATAATGTCTTTCCCTTTGACATTTTCAGTCTCCAATGCCTCCTTCAATTCTGTCAATATAGTCTATGGATTTAGCATACCACCAGTTTTAGGACCTATGGGAGTGGATGATGCAGAGTGTAGTAGCTCCACCAACACTTGTGCTGCCTCTTCTTCTTTAGGCTTATCAACAACATCTATTGTTTCTACTCCACTATCTAAAACTATCTTCACAACCTCTAAAATAGGTGGATCTTGTGAAGTTACCTCTTGTTCCTTTGCTTGTTGTTTCCCTTCACTTTGCTGAATACTGACAACTTCAATTTTCTCACCAGATGCTGTGGACTTCTCTTCTTCATTATCAACTGCCATTATAGGCGAATCAATGTCTTTTCCACTCGGCATCTATTGTTCCTCGACATTCAAATTGCTTGGATCATCAACTATATAATCCATAGGACTGTCTGCAGTCAGATCAATAGATTTTGTTGCATCTAATGCATCATTGGTCTTGTCATGTTCAGTGGTAATTTGATCTTTGAGTATCTGTGGTTTAGGGGTAGTCTTTTCTTCAACTTCTTGTTCCTTTGGCTCGAATGTCCCTTCACTAGATTTCTTGTCTTTTGAAATGGCCAGTCCAAAAATATCTTTCTAGATCCTTGTTCTTTGTTGTACTACACCTTCTATATCATTCTTCAAAACACCATATCCTCTAAGTTTAGGAACAAACCTATTCTTGTATTCCTCTATAAATTTGGTCCATTTTTTAGAGGTTAAGTCTGGAATTATTTTGGCTAATGTTCCTTCTCAGATCTGTCTCTCAGTGGCAAGTGCAAATTCCCATTTGCTTGACAGAAAGTCATATAGTTCATCAGGCACATGATTTCCTATCTCTATAGGAGTCAATTTGTAGGTACTCATCATGTCCAAGAGTGCTTCCTAAACTTTGTGCCTATCTGTTGTTTTCAACTTGCCATATTTGATGAACTTAAATGTTGCTAACCCTATTGAATTCCTTAAAGTATCACATACCTCATCAATGCTTGCTGGTTTCTTGAATTGTGTTGTAGGTATGTTGGTGGGTTCATTAGTTTCTGTCAACTCCTCATCACTATCTGGCCTTAAATTTAATTTCCTTCTTGGTCTCTTTGCTGGCTCACTCCACACAGCCTTAGGAGAAACCTTTCCTTCCTTACTAGAAGTACTTTCTACAAATTTTCTCTTACAATACACTTTTGTTTGCACTTCTACTGGGGAAGTGACAATAGATGTTCTTGTCCATGGATGATTAGCTGCAGGAGGTGTAACCTTGGGTTTGGCTTGGCTAGGCTTGGTTAATATAATAATTGACGGCTTCTTGCCCTTAGCTTTCTTTGTAACTTCTTCTGATGCACTGACTTCCTCCTCAGTAGAAATATCCTCACCTTGTCTAGTGGTCAGACCTAGAGGTGCATCCTTAGGTTCTTCATCACTACCCAAGCCAACCATTTTTTTCAAATTTTTCACTAACTTCTTTCTTTTCCTCTCCATAGTTCCTTCATTCAAACTTCTAGAGATCTTAGCCTTAGCTTCATCAAATTTTCCAAATCTCTCTGCAATGGTGTCAATTGCCTCGGCTAAGAGTGTAATGATGGCTATTGATGCTTCATCAACATTAATCTCATATGGGAATGGCTCTAAACATGTTATTCTAGGAGTCACTGCCTTGATATAAGTGTTATCTGTGTCACCTAGAAAATAGATTTCCTCATAGTGTTTCTCCACTAGTGACTTAGGAATCCTAGTCCTTAATCTCATTCTCTTCTTGAATTCTACAAAATAGCTACCCATAATGCTATTGAAATTGCTTCCTAATTTCTCAATACATTCACTAATCTGAACTGTAATGGGTCTATTCTTTTTCCAAAAAATATTTCCCAGTGTACAAAATGTGTCTTGAATGTAGAAAAATATACATGCTAGTAAAGAACCAAACTTACATGACTTTCTATTAGCCTTTCTGATTGTATGCAAGGTTCTTGGCTAACTATGTCTATTGTAGCTTGGAAAGATCATATGTGTTACTCTTCTTCACAATTTTCCATGCCTAATCAACTGCTATACATGGAACACTATCCAATCTGCTAGACTGGTAGAACTTGTGTGCAATTACCCTTACTCCAAAATCAAGTTCTAGGCCAGTAATTATAGAGATAGTCATACCTCTGTTATTCCATACGGCTCCAGTGTTCAATGTAATTTCCTCTTTGCTATTATCCCTCATGGTCCACTTTCCATTTCCTATAGGATATCTAGTCACCCGATGAATCATGCTCCTGGTGATCTTGACTGGTCCATTGTCTAGCCACATACTCATGTCATGAACTTGGCTAAGGATAACCTTGATCCATTCATCTTTGAAACCTTGGGGAAAATCTAGGGTACGAGTTAACCCTTTTTCGGCTATGTGTTTGAATTTTGCCTTCATAACTCTGTTATCACACAGTTTTTTGTAGGATTTCCTCAATTCATTATCTCCTACTTCTCCAATTTTAACCATATAACATGATCAAACATCATGAATCATAAGTACCTTGGGAGGGAGGGATGAGAGAGCTCCCATTAAATCAATTTGTATCACACTTTCAGGAATGGCTTGAAAGTTAAGAGGTTCACATTCCTCACTCTAAATCAACTGAATTTGTTCTTGTTCTGCCTCCATACTCTTAGCTAGTGCGGAAGAACTTGCAGCCAAAATTCTAAAATTTAGGGTTTGAGAGATGGAAAATAGAATACCTCGGGAAATAATTCTTCACACTATTCTCTATTCACTATTCACTTCAAGATTGTTGATGACACACTAATTAAATCTTCATTCCTAGCTCTGTTAAGATCAATTTTACAAATTGCTTCAATCGCTTCATAAATAGTAAAATCACAAGGTAAAAATGAGTTGTTAACTTTTCATCCTTTATAAGCTACAAAAGGTTAAGATAGGTGAGCATTAAATTTTTTTCTCATTGAGTTAGTGCAAGCCAGCTATCCTCGGCCTTAACACAACTTGCATCCCACTCGACTCACTACACTCGGCCTTCATAGAATTTTACTCGGCCAACAAAACTTGACACTCACTAAAGAACTCGACTTTAGTGTCCATGATAGATGCTCGACACCTATAGTGCAATTTTCTCATCTCAACATTTTTTCTTCAAATATGTCTTGGTGCATCTTAACATATGCAAATATGGACTTTTTGTACATTTCATGTTAGGAACTGATGTGAGATAAGAATTTTAGATACAGTTCCTTACATACCTCTTTCTCCTAGTTGGAGATGATGTCATCACCTGATCCATTGGATTGGGTGACCTCAGCTTCACTAACTTCACTACTACATGGTTTAGACATCTTAACCCATGTCTTGTTCATCTCTGCTCTAATTTTCTCAACTATAGGTGCAGGTACTCTAGTTTTGCAATCTTTCCTTGTATGGCCAATTTTTAGACAACTATGACAAACTAGGCTTCCATTCATCCAAATTTTAGACTTACCTCTGAAATGTGTCCTTATGCAGTTTTCTGGAACATGTCCATACTCACCATAGTAATGATAGAAATGCCATGTGTTGTAATCTCAATTGTAAGTATTGCCTTTTCTTGGTGATTTCTCTTGTACCTTTGATGTCCATTGATGTTTACCTTTAGATCTACGATCTTGTGCTCTATGACCATATTTGTGACAATTATAGCAATTACCATTGAGTCTAGGTGTTTTGCTTGCCTTTTCCTTACATTCACGTGCTTGGTGTCCAAACTTATTACAGTTAGAGAAATAACCATTAAAGTTAGTTTTAGGATTGGACTTACCATTCTTGCTTTAGAAAATGTTTGTTGTATGACCTGGTTTTCCATAGTGGTGACAAACAGGTTTCTTGTTTCTCGAATTTGCATTCTTTCTTTCACCTATCTTAGATGATTCTCCATCTTCAGTGGTTGTATGTTGTTCAGTGTGACCTAACCCAGAAGAATCTTTAGGTCTTCTTGATGCTTCCACTAGTTATTCAAAGTAGTTCATAGTTGCACTTGGATCATTTACTATGTTATTAAGTTCTTTCTCAGATCTCAATTCATCTTTCAATTGACTATTCTCAGATATAATATTTACAATCTCCAAGTCTTTCCTATTGATCTCCTGATTCACAAGTAGTAGTTGATTAGCCATGTATACTTGATTAACTATCAATGTTTGCACATCATGTGTTATTTCATCAATTTTGGTAGTCATCACTCTTTTGTCTTCTTTTTCCATAGCCTTCTCATCTTTGGCTCTCTTTTTCTGTTCAACAACTTCACACATTCTTATTGATTGGGCTTCTTGTTCTTTTTCAAATTTTTGACTTCTTCACATAGTGCACTGTTCTTTTCCAGTATACCTGCTATTGCTGCATCACTCTCAGTAGAATCTCCATTCTAAAATAGATTTGTGGTGTCCTCTTCCTGATAATGAGTGTCATTCATTTGTTTGGCCAAATATTTTCTTGTAGTCGAGGACTTCTTTAATTCTTGTCTTGCAGTCTCAAGCTGTTGGAGTGCTAGCTGAATATCAATCTTTTGATTCTCAGTGACTTTACCCATCTTGTAGATCTCCATCTGAAGATCTTAATTCTCAAGCTGATTATGACTCTTTTTGAGAACTGAGCTCTGATACCAATTGTTGGAAATACAATAATGGGAAAGTAAGATACTGAGAGGGGGGGAGGGTTGAATCAGATCTTCAAATATAAACACTTAAAACAAACTGATCCACATTCATACATAAATGAATCTAATGTAATCTCAAATAGCATCCACACCATGAAATAAATAACACATTACACAATAATTTGGTAACCCAAAAACCCAAATAGGTAAAACTGGGGTGGGGATGACACACAAAAATCTCCACTACTGCAATAATAAAGTGTACCTATTAAGGTTACAATGTTTGATTAAAAAATGTAATCTACCCTGTTAGAGGTCTACCTAGTTAAGAGCTTCAGATCATTACCTGGTTAAGAGCTTCAGATCATTACAATCTACCCTATTAAAGGATTTAAACTTACAATGAAGTAAGCACTTTGTTAAGAGATAAATAAAGGCCCTCTAAAACCACTATGTTAAGAGATTTTCACCTGATACAATGATTAAAAAGTCTCAAGTATTAATCCTTTGATATGCACTATGATGCTGATGACGGATCTCCTCTTTATAGTATCTTTTCTAATCTTATAATCTGATATACCTTTACTCTGTTGTTCACTGTGTTATGCTCTGCTTGATCTCTGCTTCTGAACAAAATAACCCTCTATGTATTTCACTTCAAAAATGTAGTCACTTGACAGATACTCTTCTGTGTCTTGCACACCTTGAAAAAATAAGGTTTTGAAGCAATCTAATATATCTATACATATCTGACAGTGAGATCTAGATCAATGATCAAGATCCAATACCCATACCATGATGGTATTACAATTAATGATTAATGCATAAGATAAAACAATTAAATACATAATTAACTCCGTATAAGAATATTAAATGCACACATAAGTCAGCCCAAAAAGCTTATACAAGTCGGCCAAATCACTCATCCTTGAAGTTTGTATCATTCCTGACAAGCATACAAAAACTGTCCAGCTCGGCATTTAACATCCCTATCTCTACTCGGCTCGACCATGTAACTCGGCTCGGAAATGTAACTAGGCATACTGAAAAACTGCTCGACAATGTTTCTCGGCCTTGTATAGTTTTAGCTCAACCACAGTGATAGCCAACTAAAA
The DNA here is from genome assembly GCA_018584345.1 of Thuja plicata. NCBI lineage: Eukaryota > Viridiplantae > Streptophyta > Pinopsida > Cupressales > Cupressaceae > Thuja > Thuja plicata. Next base: position 46,557 of record MU222818.1, read on the forward strand.
CTGCCTAATGAAATGACTAAGTGTGGGTCACTAATCATCAATAGAACTTAGAGATTAACACTAATATGGAGTGTTTTAATTCCATTAAATCTGAGATGGACTCCTCCACTGTGAAGATCGATGAAGATAAATATGACAATGATGATTATGGTCCAAGAAAGCGTACACGCTTAGCCTAGAGGAAAAAAAATCAAGATAAGATTTTAGACCTGTTGAATTTCAATGCGGCCATCAAAAAGGTCTCTGAAGAAAAGAAGGAAGTGAAGGGCACTCTCCTAGAGATTTCCTAGTCCTTGTGTTCCCCTAATTTTTGGCATTTCATCTTTTGGCTTTTGGCTGCTGAAGAGTCTTGTTGGTTTCTGGCTTTCTTCTCTGGTTTTCTATTTTGTTCTGGGTTAGCGGGCTGGATCCCAATCCTGTCTCTATTTAGTCCATTTTATGCTGTCTATATTTTTTCTTTGGATGTAAGGGCTTTCAGGTCCCCATAAAACCTATTTTTACCAACAATAAAAACCATCAATTTTTTTTCCATCAATCCTTTAACAGGTGTGCAACAAAATAACACATTTCTTCAGGATTTTCTCTTTCTTTGATGATAATTTTTAATTTTATAATTTTATGACTGATTCTGAAAATAGAACATGTCTTTGTTTTCTGTTATAATTCTTCTTCAAACTGTGGTGGTTTCCTCTTCGATGTTTTCTTTGGATATCCTTTCAGATAATACCTGAATAAAGAGTTTTGCTTCCTGACTTAACAATGGCCAGATTTAAGGTTTTTCTTCTTATCTAAATGAATTTCTATTCACAACTTTCTTATAATTACTACATGTACTTACTGCATAATCATTGTACTAATTCTCCCTTGTGATAATTAATCATAGAGTATATTTCTTAGTTTAATATTTACATTTCCCTCTATTTGAATATAGGTCATTTCTATGTACTTTTATGAGACTATGTATATGGTAGAGCTAAAAATTATTTGTTTTTTTCTTATGGTACTACTCTTAAAATATGGGGTTTTAAAATTAAGTTATGTTAGATTATAGCATTGAGTCATAGACATTCTCATCAAATGATGAGCTTATTTAGGCTTCTTCATGTATGACTTAGCTCATAATTACTCTTTGCATAACTCAAAGGCATAGTGGATTAAATAAAGACACCAATAGGTTTTAGAATGAACCAGGTATTTGAAACTATGAGTATTGACTACAAACACAGTCAAACTTTTACATTATGGAAACTTTAGTATGAATCCTAACATTCAAATATTATCTATATCAAACTTTTGAAGTGGGCCTAAGAAAAATAATCGATATGGAGTAGAGATATCTAATGGAGTGTATAAACATAAAGAACTATTGAATAATAAGTACAAAAACTATATATCTTCTTGACAAATCATTGTTGGATCAATCATACAACTGACATAATATAACTATCCTAGAACAAGTATATTGGTGCAGGAGAACCTAGGTAGGGCTAGAAAGGAACCTAGGGCTTCTATTTTTTTATTTGTCTTGTAGTGGTTCTAGCCAAACCACTAGTGCAATAAGTGGACTAAACAAGTCCTAGTGTGAAGTGTATTAGTGTAGGATGCCTTAATAGGTCTTTTGTGACCTTAGTTGTAGGATTGTCCACATTAGGTAAAATAGGGTGTTTTATGAATTTTGATGTCAAAATGGACAATAAAGGGACTTGAGGTCCTATTTTAATGTTATAACACCTTAGAATAGCATTTGGTTAAGTTTGGTGGACTTATGTCCAAGTTTGTATAGAAAAACCAAAAAGATGCAAAAGTTGTCAATGTTGTCATTGACAACATTGACAACATTTGTTGCATAATTGCAACTTCGAGCAATTGGTTTCATAAATTTCTGAAACCATTTATTTTAGGTCTTGGTCAACTACTTAAGGCCATCCTCAAACATTTGTAAGGTTTTTCTTTTTTTTCAAATTGTGTGTACAGACTAAGTAAAGCAAGAACAATCATAGTTAGTGTTTTTTTGAGCATTTGGTGTATTAATGGATTGAATTGAATACTATAATCCATGGAAGTGTTAGATTATGTGTTTTTAAGCTGTTTTGTGGTGTTGGATTTCAATTTTGTTAATAGTTGGTTAGTTTTGTAAATTATTTTATTTCTTGTCCAGTCGTTGGTTTGAATGAGGCACATGATGAAGATGGGGTCATAGATCCTCTTCCCACCATGGAATCTCCATGGGCCTTTGGGATTAGGGAGGTGACTCCATGTATATATTGTACAGTGAAGGAGGGCCCCTGGAAAACATGGGAGCTATTTTTAATATGATGCCCTAGGCAAGCTAGTGTTGCCTGGCTAGGGATCATAAGCAGTTGCAGAGCTAATGGGGGGATTGAAAGCATTCAATGCTTCAATCAATGATTATGGAGAGGTAGTGTGGTGTGTGGAGGAGCCCCAATTTTAAGGAGAATTTTGGGAAAGAATTTTTCTGTGCCAAGAACAAGTTTCTTTGGGTAGACAGACAAATTGCTTAGAAACCCTGATTTTTAGGTATGTTTATAGGAGGTACTGTACAGACACTTCTAGGAGAAAAGAACTAGAAAATATTTAGTTTCTTGATAAATGGTATGTGTATCAATTGTTATTTTTTCAACTTGTTAAGGAGTTTTACAAGTTATTGCAGAAAAAAAGCCTAATTAGGCCTAATGCGTGTAGCCCTATTTTGGGTATTTTAGCTTTGTTCTTGGAACTCATTTAGGGTTTCAGTGAAAAAGGATTTTGTGCACATTGGATTGGATCCAATTAGAAATATAGGAGGCTACCTCTCCATATGGAAGAGTTTTGGATCCATTTCGATCATTTTTCAAAGAAGGGCAAGAAGAACAACATGGCTAGGTGTTGAAGCAATTTGGTTTTCTTGTTGGTGTACTCAAGATGAAATTGTGTGGGATCTTGATAGGGAGATTCTTAAGGTTAGGATTAGTGAAGAAACATACTTAGGCTAGAGAAGAGGCCAATTAGTGACCCTAGTGGAGGTTAGGGTAGGAGAGAAAGGTTTGTAGTTACATCAGAGTGGTATGAGAAAAAGTTAAGGACTTGGGAAATCAGTGTATGTCTGCAGCTACTAGTGAGTCAGTAGGAGATTTAATCATGGTGACAAATGCAGATCTAGATAAAGAGATAGATGAGGAAAATCATAAAAACAAAATCCTTGAAGAAGCCTTAGAAGAAATGAAAATAAGGCTAGAATAAGTTGCAAATGTAGAAAATAGAAACAAGGAAGTGGAAAGTAGTGATAGGGGTAAAAAGGTTGCTGAAGAAGACATTATCCCTAAACTAGACCCTTTCTTCAATAAAGAGACCTTCATAAAATCCATAAAAGCCCTAGGAGGAAAGGCATTGGAGGGTATACCACTTTTTAGTGAAAATATGGATATTGAAGCAGTGATGGATTGGATTGAAGGAATGGAGAACCATTTTGAGTGTGAAGGAGTAACGGAAGAACAAAATCTCAAGGTGGTAAAATCAAGACTCAAAGGGTCAGCCCTAACATGGTGGTTCAATACCTGCAACATGAGAGGGTAAGATTGGGTAAGTATCCCATAGCCAATTGGAATGCAATGGTGACCAAGCTAAAGGAGAATTATGTTCCCAAAGACTATGAGATTCAAATCCATAGAAAAAGACAAAGTTTGAAGCAAAAAGACCTAGATGTGGCCTCTTATACGGAGGAATTTCAAAGGTTGTGTCTTAGATCCAAGAAGCAAGATGAAGAGTCTATCAAGGTAAAAAGGTACTTGGGTGGCTTGAAATGGAACATATAAGAAGAAATCAATTTGTGGACACCAAATATAGTTCAAAGGTGTCATCAATTAGCCCTTAGAGTGGAGGAAAAGAACAAGATGAAAGGTGACTCTAACTTCAAGAACAAAGGTAGAGGAAGAGACCAAAGGGGTTAAAGAGGAGGCTATCAAGGTAGAGGCAATGAGAAGAGGAACCAAGGTGAAAACAAATTAACATAGCATAGTGGGAAAAGAACTCCAAGATCAGGCTATAAAAAAGGCACAGGTAGTCAAGGACCTAGTAGAGGGAGAGGAGGTAGAAGTAACTCATACTTTTTAAGTATGAAGTGTTACAACTATTGTCAACTAGGCCACCCAGCATATAGATTTTATGACAAGTCTACTACATCAAAAAGTGATAAAAATAATAACATAAGCCCATGAACACACTTCAAGTGTCAAAGCTCCTGAGATTGACCATGTAGATTCAGAGATGGGTGAGAACTTAATATTTAGAACCTGGGTCTTGATAAGACAACCTAGCAAAGATAAACCCAAGCATAGGATAGCTTTGTTTAAGATAAGATGCAAGATCCTTGGCAATGTATTTAAGGTGATAGTGGACTTTGGTTCCACTGATAATATCACCTCAGAGGAAGTAGTAAAAAAACTCAAGTTGACCTAAGTAACCCCATGTGAATGCCTATAAGATGGCATGGCTCAACAAAGGCCAAAGTGTATTGGTGAATAAGCAGACATGGGTGGAATTATCTTTAGTAGGGTATAAGGATAAACTCTTGTGTGACATCCTACCAATGGATGCTTTCCATTTTCTGTTAGGAAGGCCTTGGAAATTTGACAATGGGGTAGTATATGATGGAAAGGAGAATTCTATAATAGTCAATAAAGGAGGCAGAACTTTCAAGATTTAGTCATTGCTAGAAGATGAAGAGCCACGGTCCAAGACTCCTAATGTCATGTTGTGTAGTGGAAAGGAGTTTGTTAGGGATTTCAAGGAAGATGAGAAGGAAGGGTATGCTATTGTGATCATACCTAAGGAGGAAGAAAAACTAGTCAAGGAGCCATTGCCATCATAAATAAAAAAATTCTTGAGATGTATAAAGACATAGTGTGTGATGGCACTCCAGCTATCTTACCTCCTAGAAGGGTAATAAGTCATCAGATAGACTTTGTCCCTAGTGCATCTTTCCCTAACAAGTCAGCTTATAAGCTAACCCATGATTAGAACTTGGAACTAGCAAGGAAGGTACAAGAAATCTTGGATCAAGGCTTGATCAAGAAGAGTATAAGCTCATGTACAGTCTTGGCTGGGTTGGCATCCAAGAAGGGAGGAAAATGGAGACTTTGCATAGATTCAAGGGCTATCAATAGAATCACAATAAGGTATATGTTCCCTATACCTAGGATTGAGGATCTCATTGATTGTCTTGGAGGGGCAATGTATTTCACCAAGTTGGATTTGATGAGTGGTTATCACCAAATTAGGGTGAAAGAAGGCAATGAATGTAAAATGACATTCAAGACCACTTATGGGCTATATGAATGGATTGTGATTCCATTTGGCCTCACAAATGATCCAAGCACATTCATGAGGCTCATGAATGAAGTACTCAAGGAATTCATAGGGAAGTTTGTAGTGGTATATCTTGATGATATATTGATATTTAGCAAGACAAAGGAGGAGCATGTCAAGCATGTAAATGTGGTGTTGAAGAGATTGCATGAAGAGAAGATGGAAATCAATCTTGAAAAATGTGAGTTCTTCAGGAAAGAAATAGTGTACTTGGGATTTGTAGTGTCCAAATGGTCTTTGAAGATGGACCAAGAGAAAGTTGTAGCCATACTAAACTGGCCACCACCTACCACAGCCACTGAGGTAAGAATTGTTCATGGCTTATCCCAGTTTTATAGAAAGTTTATTAGGAACTTTAGTGCTATCTATGGTCCTTCATTAGATACAATCAAGGGTGGGCTCAAAACTAATTTGAGGCAGATAGTAGAAGCAGGAAAAAAATTTGAGTTGTTGAAGAAATAAGTAGCCACTCAACCTATCCTAAAATTGCCTAGTTTTGATAAATTTTTTACTATTGAATGTGATGCAAGTGGGATGGAAGTAGGGGGTTGTGTTGAGTCATGAAGACAGGCCAGTGGCCTTCTTTAGTGAGAAAATGAATGAGGCTAAGAATAAATATTTTTCTTATGACTTAGAACTATATGCTTTAGTGCAGTCCCTTAGCAAATGGAGGCATTATCTATTGCCCAAAGATTTTGTGGTGTTTACTGACAACCAAGCCCTTAGTTACATCAATACTCAGGAGAAAATAAGCAATATGAATTTGAAATTGATGGAGTATTTGCAAGCATTTACATTTACTATAAAGAACAAGAAAGGGAAGCTCAATAAGGTTGTAGATGCACTAAGAAGGAGGTTGCTGATAGTCCAAGAAGTCAAGTTGAATAACATTGGCATTGATAGTTTTAGAGATCTTTACAAGGTAGATAAGGACTTTGCGGAAGCATACAAGGTGTTTGTTGACTTTCATAACCATTCCATAGCAAGTTCTCAGAGTTTACTTTGCAAAATGGACTGTTATTTAGGGGAAACCAATTATGTGTGCCAAGAGGCTCTATGAGAATGAATCTCATTCAAAATGGGTGTTTAAGTGGTCACTTTGGTATGACCAAAACCTTGGATCTTGTGCAAAGGTTCTACCATTGGCTAAAGTTGGTAAGAGATGTTACCAAATATCTAGAGTAGTGTGTTTTATGCATGAAATCCAATGGTAGAATAAGTAATAAAGGTTTATATCAGGCTTTACCAGTCCCTAACAGGCCATGGGAGTGTGTGAGCATGGAATTCATAGTAGGTCTACCCAAAACTAAGAAAGGATATTGTTATATGCTGAATGTGGACCTCTGAATTTGGCACAAACACAATATAGTCATTATACAGTCCTTCAATTCACAAAAATGAACACGAATTGTTCATCTTGCAAACTCAATTGAAGTGACTTGATACCTCCTAATCAGTTGGGGATGTTGAGTTTACCCTCAGAACGAGAGCCAACAACCTGACCATTGCTAACATGGAGGATTTCTAGAATGTAAGAAAAGACAAATTTGTCATTACTCTATGAAGTTGAAATTGCAACTAGTCTATGAAAAGAGATGCAATTAATATATGAATTGAGAAGCAATTGATCTAGAATTGAATTACAACTAGTCTATGGAAGCAAAATGAAATTAATCTAGGAAAAGCAAATACTCTTAATCTAGGAATGAAATTCTTGTAATCTAGAAAAGAAATTGCTTTTAAACTAGAATTGAACTTGCCATTAATCTAGAAAGCTTTGAGAGAATCAAATTGAAATGTTAGACATATAAATGAATCATAAATGAAAGAAATAAATCTTCAATTCCAATTGAAACTAGCCTAATTATGCAAATTTTAAGCTTAAAGCATCAAAGAAATTAAATGCAAAATTGACTATAGATTTTTTGCTCTCAAAAATCATCCTCCAAAATGAAGAAAATGAGGTCCAATTTATAGAAAACCATGGAAAGAGAGTGAAGAGTTTCTTAAAAGAAACAATTGTCTCTTCATTCTCTTTTGAGACAAAAATACAAAGATTATTTAAATAAAAGGGTGGATTATTGCCACATGAGTGCCCTTTCACATGGAATTATGGAATTCCTTTTTTGAGGATAATTCACCCAATAATTAAATAACCTTTCAATTCCTTTTATGTATATTAGCTAAAGGGGGTGGAATTGATTTAATTAAAAGAAATTAGGACTTTAGAATTAAATCAATTAATCATAGGGATTTTTAGCTAATAGACTCTGAGAATTTAGGAATTAAATGTAATGTCAGATTTATGCAAATTTGGGTTTTCTGTATTTGAAACTTAGTCAATTAAAGTCAATCAGGAGAAGAATTTGCCTAGTATAATAGGACTTTGAAGATGAGAAAAATGCACCAAAATTGATTGGATTATAAGGTGCCAATTTTGGGGTGTTACATTTTGCCCCTCTTTGAATTGATGTGCGAGCAGCGCATTGTTTCAAAGAACAGTCTGAAGTGAAGATGAAGATCTCAGAAGTCTAGGTTAGGTCACCAAGACACCAATCCAATTGAGAAGTAGAATCATCTGAGAGAAGATCAGAATCGGGGTTAGATTACCCCAATGTCCACTGATAGCTGATGAAGATCTAGGACTATCTTCAAACTCAGGGTTAGATTGCCCCAATACGAAGGTTATCCCTCCAAGATCTAGGTTAGATTTCCTAGATAATGGTCTAAAGAGTTTTTGAGAGTCATCTTCAGAACAAAGAGTAACTTTTAGTAATTAGGGTTAGATTTCCCCAATACCCAATGAGATTTCAAGAATCATCTCCAGAAAGAAGCTTGATCCTTGAGGATCTGAGTTAGATTGCTCAGATACCTAGAAAGATAAATGACAAGATGTGAGACATAAAGATGCCCCTAGAGATTGAAGATCATGGAATATCCAATTTTGACTATAAGGTACAAAAAAATGAATATGCCCCAAGTGATGAGATGCCCCTAGCAATGGGGATTTGATTCAGATTAGACTGATTCAAGAATGATGCGAAAAGATGCAATGATGCAATCATCTTGGCCCCTCAGGAGTGAAATTGAAAAATGATACATCATAATGATGAGAGCGAGAAATTGCAATGATCCAAAGATATCAGAGAGAAGGTAGAAGTGATTTGGAGCAACCGAGAGGTCCTGTTGATTAGGTTTGACCATAGTTGACCAGAATTTGACTAGAGTTGACTTTGATGAACAGATTGTAGAAACTGAGAAAATGATAACAAGAGAAAATCCTGACAAGAAAGCAACGTCAAAAAATTGACTGCACAAGCATCCAATCGCGTCGGTCCCAAAATTGTAAAAACATGATTTTGAGCTACTTAGGAGTGTAAGATTTTGATTTCGATCACGAAAATGGATTCAGAATGGTTCATTTAGCCAAGGGTGCAATTTTCACAGGAAACAGAGCACTTTGAAAAATTAGGTCAAATGCTATATAAGGCCCGGATGGGTCATTTTCAAATCATTATTCACCTTTTGACTTTAGCGATGGCGAGGGCTCCAGCTGATATTGATAGCATTCCCATACATTCGCACCAATTTGAACGCTCGGTGGGGCCAAAATGTTATATGCTGAATGTGGACCTCTGAATTTGGCAAAAACACAACATAGTCATTATACAATCGTTCAATTCACAAAAATGAACATGAATTATTCATCTTGCAAACTCAATTGAAGCAACTTGCTGCCTCCTAATTAGTTGGGGCGTTTGAATTTACTCTTAGAACGAGAGCCAACAACCATGAGACCAAACTAAGACGGAGGATTTGAAAGCATTATCAAAGATGAAATACCATGTATTCTATATGAGATGCAATTACAATCTAAGAATGAAAGTGCATTTGAATGTAAGAAGCTTGAAAGAAATGATATAATTAAGCTATTTGAGATATAAGAAAACTACATTAAGATGCAAAATCATTAAACTACATGAAATTACACTAAATGCAATTAAAAGATTGAAAGCATGAAAGAATCGAGACAAAAAAGACTATAGATTTGATGCTCTCAAAAATCATCCTCCAAAATGAAGAAAATGAGGTCCAATTTATAGAAAACCATGGAAAGAGAGTGAAGAGTTTCTTGAAAAGAAATAGTTGTCTCTTCATTCTCTTTTGAGACAAAAATGAAAAGATTATTTAAATAAAAGGGTGGATTATTGCCACATGAGTGTCCTTTCACATGGAATTATGGAATTCCTTTTTTGAGGATAATTCACCCAATAATTAAATAACCTTTCAATTCCTTTTATGTATATTAGCTAAAGGGGGTGGAATTGATTTAATTAAAAACACTTAGGACTTTATAATTAAATCAATTAATCATAGGGATTTTTAGCTAATAGACTCTGAGAATTTAGGAATTAAATGTAATGTCAGATTTATGCAAATTTGGGTTTTCTGCATTTGAAACTCAGTCAATTAAAGTCAATCAGGAGAAGAATTTGCCTAGTATAATAGGACTTTGAAGATGAGAAAAATGCACCAAAATTGATTGGATTATAAGGTGCCAATTTTTGGCTGTTACAGATATGATAGCATTTATGTAGTGGTTGATAGATTTAGTAAGATGGGTCATTTCATACCATGCAAGACTACTAATGATGCTAGCCAAAAAACCTATTTGTTCTTTAAGGAGATTGTGAGGATCCATGGTCTTCCCATCAGTATACTATCAGATAAGGATGTGAAATTCATGAGTCATTTTTGGATGACATTGTGGACTAGATTGGGTACCAATATTTCTTTTGGTTTAGCCTACCACCCTCAGAATGATGGCCAAATTGAGGTGGTCAATAGAGTGTTGGGTAACATATTGAGGTGCCCAACTAAGGAGTATGGTCAGACTTGGGATGTAGTCATTCTCCAAGAAGAGTATGAATACAATGATAGTAAGAATAGAATGTCAGGAAGAAGCAAATTTGAGGTAGTTTATGGGATGCACCCAAGAGGTGTGTGTGAACTTAGGGATCTTGGAGGCATGGATTATAGTAGTGGTCATGCTAAGGAATTCACTCAAACCATGAAGGAGATTCAAGAGCAGGTCAAGTAGAAATTCCAAGAAAATCACAAAAGGTGAAGGCCAAAGTTGATGAAAAGAGGAAGGACATTCAGTTTGAGATAGGTGACTATGTGATGGTTCATTTGAACAAATCTTGATTACAGAAGGGTGTCCCAACTAAATTGCAGATGAAGAGAGTGGGACCTTGCAAGATTCTAGCCAAGTATAGGGATAATGCATATAAAATAGACCAACCTTCTGATTTGTGCATCTCTCCGGTGTTCAATATACAAGATTTGTTCCAATTAAAAGGGAAGATAGCCAAGAATGATCAAAGTAGTCAAGGGGTCAGTCGTGATATTGAGACTACAGTATTACCTCCAAAACCTCAGTTGGAAGCTAATAGAGTTTTAGATTTAAGAGTCAAGAAGACTACAAGGAATAAGGTGTACATGGAACACCTAGTCAAGTGGAAGTGTAGGCCTGATTCAGATGCCTCATGGATTGCACAATTAGACTTCAAAAAGGGGTCCATCTCTAAAGATTTGTTGCGCGTAGGAGTGACTTAACTTTCCTTTGTGGGGGAGTATGGTGGAGGAGCACCTAGGTAAGGCTACAAAGGAACCTAGGGTTTCTATTTTTTTTTGGCTTGTAGTGGTTCTAGCCAAACCAATAGTGCAATAATGGGACTAAACAAGTCCTGGTGTGAAGTGTATTAGTGTAGGATGCCTTAATAGGTCCTTTGTGACCTTAGTTGTAGGATTGTCCACATTAGGTCAAATAGGGTGTTTTATGCATTTTAAAGTCAAAATGGAAAAGAAAGGGACTTCAGGTCCTATTTCAATGTTATAACACTTTAGAATATCATTTGGTTAAGTTTGGTGGACTTATGACCAAGTTTTGATAGCAAAACTAAAAAGATGTAAAATTTGTCAATGTTGTCATTGACAACATTGACAACATTTGTTGCATAATTGAAACTTCAATAAATTGGTTTCATAAGTGTCTGAAACCATTAATTTTTGGTCTTTTTAAACTACTTAAGGCCATCCTTGACCTTTTGCAAGGGTTGGCTTATTTTTCAAATTGTGTGTACGGACTGAGTAATAGCAAGAACAATCATAGTTGGTGTTTTTTTGAGCATTTGGTGTGTTAATGGATTGAATTTTATACTTTAATACATGTAAGTATTATATTAGGTTTTCCTAATCTAGTGTGTGGTGTTTTATTTCAATTTTTTTAATATTTGGTTAGTTTTGTAAATTATTTTGTTTCTTGTCCAGTCGCTGGTCTGAATCAGGCAAGTAATGAAGATGGGGTCATAAATCCTCTTCCTACTATGGAATATGCACAGGCCTTTTGGATTAGGGAGGTGACTCCATGTACATATTTTACAGTGAAGGAGGGGCCTTGGAAAGCATGGGAGATATGTTTAATATGATGCCCTAGGTGAGCCAATGTTGCATAGCTAGGGATCATGAGTAGTTGCAGAGGTAATGGGGGGATTGAAAGAATTAATTTCTTCAATCAGTGATTTTGGAGAGGTATTTTGGTGTTTGGAGGAGCCCCAATACAAAGGATAAGTTTGGGAGAGAAATTTAGTGTGCCAAGAACAAGTTTCTTTTGGTAGACAGACAAATTGCTTATAAACCCTAATTTTTAGGCATGTTTATAGGAGGTACTATATGGACACTTCTAGGAGACAAGACCCAGAAAATATTTAGTGTCTTGATAAAGGGTATCTATATCAATTGTTATTTTTTCAACTTGTTAAGGATTTTTACAATTTATTGTAGAAAAAGATCCTAATTAGGCCTAATACTTGTAGCCCTATTTTGGGTGATTTTAGCTTTGTTCTTGGAACTTGTTTAGGGTTTTAGTGCAAAAGGATTTTGTGAAAAATTGATTGGATGCAATTATAAATCTAGGAGGCTACCTCTCCATATGGAAGAGTTTGGGATCCATTTGGATCAGTTTGTAAAGAAGGGCAAGAAGAACACCATGGTTAGGTGTTGAAGTAGTTTGGTTTTCTTGTTGGTGTACTCAAGATGAAATTGTGTGGGACCTTGATAGGGATATCGTTGAAGGTTAGGGTTAGTGAAGAATCCTACTTAGTCTAGAGAAGAGGCCTATTGGTGACCCTAGTGGAGGTTAGGATAGGGGAGAAAGGCTTGTATTTACATCATATATCATTGTGAGTAAATGAGTCCAACATTCTTGAAGGGAAATTGTCATTTTCATTTCACCTTTCATGGGTTGTTACTAATAGTTTTATTCACTATGAATTTATATGTGGATTGTAATTTTGAACTTGGAGATTATATGTACAAACCATGATATTATGGGTGAGCCAAATTTCCTTGAAGTAGACCAGGTAGAGCTATTGGACCAATTCACACTAGATACATCTAGCCCACATGTAGACTCAAGTACAATTGGCAAATGTTATATGCCTGCATTTTGTTATATTGGACAAATTTTTATTTGGTTAATGATATACAAATGTTTTCTAATACATACAAGCATGTAAATTGCCAAGCACAACTCTCCAAAAATATATCAACTATAATATTCTCTATGGACCACATATATTCTATGTATTCTAGGATGTATGTACAATGTTAGGTACTTATAAATTAAATGCAAAATTAACATCCTTTGGTGCTATATGTTTGCCTTTTGTTATTTTGGATGAATTTCTATGTTGACAATGAATTCTAAATGTTTTTCTACAAACAAATGTGTACGTAAATTTTAAGGTAGAGGTCTCTAAATATATGTCAAACACAATATCATCTAGTTCATATATGTTATACTTATTATAATATGTGTGTGTGTGTGTGTGTGTGTGTGTGTGTGTGTGTGTGTGTGATCCTAAAAAGTAAGAATTTATATGAATTATGGATATTTTTTGTATTTTTGTTTGATGAGCATGTTGCTTACAAACAAAGTTATAGATAATTTCCTATGAGATCCACACAATCTATCGATCCCTACTATTGTTTGTGTGTGTGTGTGTGTGTGTGTGTGTGTGTGTGTGTGTGTGTGTGTGTGTGTGTGTGTGTGTGTGTGTGTGTGTGTGTGTGTGTGTGTGTGTGCGCGCGCGCGNTGTGTGTGTGTGTGTGTGTGTGTGTGTGTGTGTGTGTGTGTGTGTGTGTGTGTGTGTGTGTGTGTGTGTGTGTGTGTGTGTGTGTGCGTGTGCGCGCACGCGTGCATGCATGTGATATTACCTATTTTTAATAGTTCATGTATCACATATGTTGTATTACTTTAAGTTTATATTTGTTTTACAATTTTTCCAAATACTTGTTAATAACATGGGATAATATTTGCTAATAATAGATGATAGACTCTTGTATTGGGAAAAGCCAAGATGAGGTATCTCAAGTTGGACTCAAAAGAGAGAAGAGTTGGAAAAGAAGTCTAGCCTACTATGTTTTCCATAAAGAACAAATATATACCAATAAGTTCCTTACAAGATTAGAACAAAATCAAAATAGTATTTCCCCATCAAAAACCCACAAATCTTGACATTGTACAATTTATCAAGAAAAACATTTTTTATAACAACAAAATTTAGCATATATTATCATTCAACAATTATGCAATGTTGCTTTTGTAACAACATTGAAAAAATTTCATCAAAAAATAGATGGATGATCCAACCTACATAGGTGCAACCTATGCAAGGAATCATGCCCATACATGTTTTTACACTTTTTAAATATGAATGCTACTTGAAAAAAGATACTTTAATGGAAAAGGTATCCATAAATTCTCACTTCTTAACAACATGAATCCAAGAGAACAACCTGATGTGCTGGGAAAATTGAGTCAATTTGAAGAGATATTCATTGTTATTGTCAACCCAATATTGCATGTAACTGACACTATAGAAGGATAGTAAAATTATACTAGTCACACAATTATCTTTCCATGAGATATACACAACAATTCAAGAGTACTTCCACACATAATAGGAGACTTAGGTGTACTCATAGTTAGAATACTACATACACAAGGACAATGTTATGCATGTTATGTAAGTATAAGCCATGTTAGGAATGCATTGTAATATAAAATGAAGTATGATCCATATTATAGAGATGTTGGCCACCTTGCACAAATCTATCAGTTAAGAACCAATATTTCAAACATGCTCCATACCATTAGAATACTGAAGAAAGGGTGGTACTAGATAATGAAGAGGATAGTGATAGTGAACAAATTGAAATGAGCACAATGAGTACATCATTATTTGTTGCTATGTTTCCAAACATATATTGTGAATAAGAGATTATCAAGAGAACAATAGATCTTGAGGAGAACATCAACAACTTAATTGAATGGCTTAAAATTAAATCATCTTCAATAAATTAATATAATACTGAGGGCTTATTCGATATGGCAGTCCCTACAATACATCCAAATATAGTTGCATTGTGAATGCATTAACAAATACAAGAAGTACAAATGCATGAGTATGAATTGCACTTGATGATGTTTCATGACCAAAAATTTGGAAGGAACACAAGTTTTTTCATATTTTTTTCTACAATCTTATCATACGCCATCATAGCCTAGGACATGTAATAGTTTTCATAAAAACAATTTTGAACAAATAATGTTAATTTGATGGTCCAATAAGTAAAATAATAATGAAAAATCAATATGAGAACCAACACATACTAAAATGGGGCTAAAAATGGGCACCTACTAATGATGCTTACTTTTTAGCATGATACACAACCTTAATTGCTACTATGTTATGTGGTGATTTGTCTCTTTAAAATGAATAGTTTTTTATTAAGTAAAATAGGTTTTACAAGGTTCCTGAAACTCGAAACAAGAAAGAAGTAACATGAAGCCCAGTTAAAAATGTAGCAAAAAAAAAAGGATATAGCAGGCCAGGAAAAGGCCAGAGAAAAAATGAACAGCTTCTACAAAAGCAGAAAAAATAGGGTCAGCAAAAAAGAAGAGGGACCCTCATCAAAATTCCACCATCAGAGTAGCTGCCTTGGCTTCGAGCATTTCCATATTGGCCACTGAATCCTTAATCTTTGGGAGGTCTAGCGCTATGTCCTTGTCCTTGATCTTCTCAGTTCTAGCTCTAGTTTGCTGATCGGGGCCCTGTTCAGTGTTCTGATCTATCTCCACCTCCATATTGTCTGCCTCCACCCCATCAAATTTAGCCTCCAACTTTTCAATGATAGTGTTGGTGTACTGTTTAGAGGCCTTAAGGATATTATAACTCTACTCCATGATATTATTAAGGGTATCTTCTACCCTATTCATGTTCTCCTCCAACTTTTGCACTCTACTATTTATCTCCTAATCCTCTATAGTCTTCTCCTTATTATCATTTTCCTTGCTATTAGCCCTTTTGTTGAGGTCCTCCACATCATAGAATAACCATTTGATGGTTTTGTAATTATCAACCATGCTGTTATGGGAGTTATTAAGTAGGTCATGTTATACACTGAATTTGCACCTCTGATCTCAAGCTCTCTTGGTCTTGATAATCCAGTATAACAAGGGAATCATCTCAAGGTTGTGGGACTTTATGCTAACCGAGATGAGACCTCCAAATTCTAGGCTGGTTCCTCTTTGATAATCACCTTACTTTTCTTCTTTACAGGAAAGTAAACTTGAGGGGAAAAGGATTAGAAGGCGTGCTTGAAAGGGAAATAACAGAAAGCAAACTACCTACTAGGTGATGCACCGAATTTGGCATGAAAACATAACACACACAGGGTTAAGTCCTGGGTCAACTAACTTTCAATTGGAGGTAAAACTCAAATCTCTTGTATAGGCATGCATAAATATTTCATAACATGGTTATGATGAAACTAGTTAAGGGGAAAGACTTCACAGTTAATAGCTTAATCATAAGACACGAGTTACAACCTGCAAGCAAACATACTCTTCTGCAAGTAGATGCTACACAGGGACAGAATTAAGAGGAAATAAAATCTTTCACAGTTAACCCATCTACCATCTACAACACATACAACAAACAGAAAAGAGACAAGGCTGACACAATTCAATAAATTGATTCCAAGAATTCAATCTCTGCATATTATTTTTCACAATGAGTTACAAAATCTCTTTGCCTCTGTCAAGAACTCGAGAAAAGGTTATGAAACAACAAGCCCAAGGGAAGAAGAACTGACCTTTGCAATTGCAACTTTTTCAGCTATATATAGGGCTAAGACCATCTTGGAATCCCTTAGGATGCAACAAGCTTTGGATGGTCCTGGAAAATCCTAACCCTAAAACATAGGAGAGATGAAAAGAGAGAGAAAAGCAGTGGAGAATGACCAAGTCAAACAGATATTCACAAATATTTTCTTGCTCCTCTTCAATCTGGCAACTGTAATCAAGTTTGGTAGACGGTGGATAGTAGCATTTATGTTTACTCTGAAAGTTGTGCACACCTATTCACCCATATTCCTTTGTAATAACTATCCCTCTTGTCTGTGAACAGTGCATAGCCAAGTTTTCTCCTTGTCATCGCCCAAGACTTCTTCTCTAAGCTTCTTGGCACTTCTGGAACCTCAGTCATGACTCTGCTCAGTCCTGAAACACACTGTATCTCCTCCTTTTATTAGTCGCTCAGTCGCGGCCTCTCTTTTCATTCACCTTATTGCTTAGCGAATTCACGATGACACCTACTCTGTAGCTCATCGCAGACCCGCAGACAGATCTTCCTTTGTCTTCATTACTCAGTGAGTGAGCGACGAGTCTTGCCTTTGTTAATCGCACACCCACGCTCTATTTCTTCTTTTACCTTTTTCATCGATGGCTGCGCGATGAACACTTCTCCTCAGCTCATCGCATCCTCGCAAGCTGTTCCTCCTTCCATCTCATTGCTCGGCGACTGAGTGATTCACAGTGTAAAACTTTGCCGCCATAATTCAAATTCAAAGTCTAGCGACAACGCAATTGACCATTAATCTCCTTGTCGCGGGAAAATGACATTAACCATAGTTATATCTCCAGACTTGGCGACCATGTACTCTTTTAACTTTTGACAAACCCGAGTCAAGATCTGGTGACATGGTGACTGTATAAAATCAAAGTCGCGAGCTAAGAACCCTAACTCATCATCTATCCCGTGACCTGGATACTAACTGCTCTGCCTTGACTGCTACGCTTTGTCTCTGAGTCGCTAGATGTTATCTCTTTGTTCTGAGACCATGCGACAATGCCAGTCGCCAAGTCGGGGAATCCAAGTCTGAGTCTTTGACCCTTCAAAATAGTTACATGTGCCCCTTTCATGTTTCTAGCGACATCCTGACAACCCTAATCTCCAAGTCGGGAGTACTTTACTCGTAGGACACTTTGATTCCCAGACTACGCGACCACTATTGGATCATCTGTTCCCTGCATTGGATGGCTGTCGCTTGGTTGCTGAATAACCGACAATACCCTTAAATCTTTTTGTGATCCTGCGAATGAAGGGAAAGAACACTTAGTCTCATAGTCGCTGAATACTTTTCCTCCATCTAGCGATCACCCGATTGAAATTCAGCATCCACCCGCCATATGACATGTCACACAGCCATTCGTTCATTCGTTGCACACTAGGAGCTGAGTCATCACTTGTTCTAGCGACAATGCGACCAAAGGTTACCGCAAAGTCGGGAGACACTTCATTGACTGTTGAATTCTTCTCGTGACCATCCAACTGAGTGGTGGGCCCCGTCTTTATAAAGACATGTAACATGGTTCTGGCGATCATGTGACTAAAGACTAAGTAGCTAAGTCGGAAGACGCAGAAGGAATATTCCAATGTTATAAGAGATCACGCGACAAAGAGGAAACGCAGAGTCGGGAGAAGGAAAGGAATATTCTCCTAGGGTAACGCGATCCCGCGACTGAAATTAAGTACATGCTCTTAGTGACTTGAAAAAGTAACCACAAAATATAACACAACAAAGCCTAAGGGTTTAATACATCATTTAAACATGAAGACTTAGGGTTTTAGGGGTTTTAGCAGAGCCAAGACCTGGAAACCATGAAAAACATGACAAAGGAAAGCCAGACAGGGAAGACTAGGCCAAATTGCATAGAAATGAGAAATTTGGGTAACATTTTGGAAACTTCTACGAGATGCTTTCCTGCTAAGAATGAAGACCAGTTGCCTTGACATATCCATTGGGCATGGAGTCACTTTGAACACAAAACTTGACAGGGCAAAACTGTGCGCGTGCACTTCTTGAAAAGAAGGAAACCACTCTAAAAAGCTGGAAAAAGGGAAACCTAACCTAAAACTAAACTAACCAGTGCAGAAGCTGGTCAAACAAAACTATCCATTGGTTGTGAAAAATAGCTACCCTTCCTCATTAGGACATTTTGCATTGAGTGCACAAGGGTAACTAGAAGGACCAGAGGCACATAAAGATTTATCAAATAATTAAGACTTGCCTCTGTTAAAATGAGATCAAGTTTACCTTCCTCTGATTGATCATATGGAGGAACCTCGGAAAACTCCTTCTGGGCCAAGTATCTGATGGGGCAGCCTCTTGAAAGTCTGACAGTATTACTTTCCTTGATTGTTTCTTTTATATCTTCATGGTTGTCTTTCATCCTGGATAGCCATGTTAAGTCATCATTCTTAGTCAGGGGACTATTATCCTCTTCTTTGGAACAGGCCAGGGGCTCATCAAGGCTACTAATATCTTGAGGATCTTAGACTGTCTCCAACTCTTTCTCATGCAGCAGTCCTTCTGGAGGAGAGTAATCAAAGACCAGGCCTCTTTCCATAGGCACGCGACTTTGAACCTACATTCCAAGGAATAGGGGCTCATCATTTAATTTATCACAAAAGGCCTCAATGGTATCAAAGAAATCAAGCTCCTGAGGGCTTTGGTTTGTGTTCTTTTCTTGGAACATCTCCTCTATAACTTTTTCATCCTGTTCAAAACCAGGCAGCAAAGCAAACAAAAGCACATCATCCTTTTGTGTATCAACATCCTGTTGATGGTGAACCTTTTGTTCTGATTGATCCTCACCCATAGGTGATGGTATGGTCTCTTCTTCATCATCAACAAAGAGGGGAATCCCATCAAATAAATCAGCCAAGAGCATAGGCTGGGCATCCATTTCTTCCTCCATAATTTGTTGTCCCTCCTCATCACAGTCATCACTCTGCACTGATACCTCAGATTCCTCCTCCTCATCACATGAAAGCTCATTTGCCATAGGTCCCTACTCAGATACTAAAGTAGTATCCTTGAAAACACTTGGCATCTAACTACCAAGAGATAGAGTCCATTGGGGTATCCTCCACATTTGATCATCTTGAGAGACCAGAGGGGCCTCCTGGGATAAACAACCCTTTTGAACAGGTTGCTCTGGCAGAGTGGTAGGCTGAATCTCAAGCACAGGCTCTTGAAAGGGATTTTTTTCCTTGAAACTTGGGATATGAAATTGAGAGGGCTCAGGGGTGGAGATAGAAGATTTAGACAAATGGGTCCACTAACTCGGGATCTTAGGCCTAAGAGCCCCCTGTTCAGCAATTTTTGATTTCATCCTTGCTGTCTCGATGCTAGCTCTGTGATTGATCTCTTCTTGGAATTGTCTCATTTTCTGCTCATCAATCATTTGTTGCCTACCAACCAGAGCCTCCTGACCTTAGACTGGCTCACAGGGGGTACTATTTACAAGGTTCAGCATTTGAAAGTCATACCTGGTCCATGAAGGCTGCAATATCTGCTGGATATTTTGATTATTGACAGGTTCCTGACATGACTGAACAGGGGAACTAATGAGGTGACTTGGTTGTT
>MU222818.1:67161-98707 GCA_018584345.1 Thuja plicata
GGTGGGTGGGTGGTATGCATATGGGATTTGTTGGCTACTTGCTGCTATAGGGTTATTCTGAGTAAAACCAGTAGTATAGTCATTCTGATATGGCTGGTAGGGCTGACTAGATGGTAAAAAAGCAGAACCCTCATGAAATGGAGGATAATAAGCCATTTTCTCATAAAAACAAGGAAGAACTAGATTTCATTTTTCATACCAGCAACCAAGTCCTCCTGAAACCAGTGAAAAATTGCTCCAGAGTCGCCAGATGTGCTTTCTTCTTGCCTCCAAAGGTAGAGATTACTGCTGTCCACACCAAATAGTAGCAGAATGTCTTCTCAGAAGAGCTCAGAAATAGCTCTCTGTCCCACCGGGCGTGCCAGAAATGTTATACACTGAATTTGCGCCTCGGATCTCAAGCTCTCTTGGTCTTGATAATCCAGTATAACAAGGGAATCATCTCAAGGTTGTGGGACCTTATGCTAACCGAGATGAGACCTCCAGATTCTAGGCTGGTTCCTCTTGGATAATCACCTTAATTTGCTTCTTTACAGGAAAGTAAACTTGAGGGGAAAAGGATTAGGAGTGCTTGAAAGGGAAATAACAGAAAGAAAACTACCTACTAGGTGATGCACCGAATTTGGCATGAAAACATAACACACATAGGGTTAAGTCCTGGGTCAACTAACTTGGAATTGGAGGTAAAACTCAAATCTCTTGTATAGGCATGCATAAATATTTCATAACAAGGTTATGATGAAACTAGTTAAGGGGAAAGACTTCACAGTTAACAGCTTAATCATAAGACACGAGTTACAACCTGCAAGAAAACATACTCTTCTGTAAGTAGATGCTACAAAGGGACAGAATTAAGAGGAAATAAAATATTTCACAGTTAACCCATCTACCATCTACAACGCATACAAAAAACAAAAAAGAGACAAGGCTGACACAATTCAATAAATTGATTCCAAGAATTCAATCTCTGAATATTATTTTTCACAATGAGTTACAAAATCTCTTTGCCTCTGTCAAGAACTCAGGAAAAGGTTACGAAACAGCAAGCCCAAGGGAAGAAGAACTGACCTTTGCAATTGCAACTTTTTCAGCTATATATAGGGCTAAGACCATCTTGAAATCCCTTAGGATGCAACAAGCTTTGGATGGTCATGGAAAACCCTAACCCTAAAACACAAGAGAGATGAAAAGAGAGAGAAAAGCGGTGGAGAATGACCAAGTCAAACAGATATTCATAGATATTTTCTTGCTCCTCTTCGATCTGGCAACTGTAATCAGATTTGGTAGATGGTGGATAGTAGCATTTATGTTTACTCTGAAAGCTGTGCACACCTGTTCACCCATATTACTCTGTAATAACTGTCCCTCTTGTCTGTGAACAGTGCATAGCCAAGTGTTCTCCTTGTCATCACCCAAGACTTCTTCTCTAAGCTTCGTGGCACTTCTGGAACCTCAGTCATGACTCTGCTCAGTCCTGAAACACACTGTATCTCCTCCTTTTATTATTCACTCAGTCGCGGCCTCTCTTTTCATTCACCTTATTGCTTACCGACTTCACGATGACACCTACTCTGTAGCTCATCGCAAACCAGCAGACAGATCTTCCTTTGTCTTCATTACTCAGCGAGTGAGAGATGAGTCTTGCCTTTGTTAATCGCACACCCGTGCTTTATTTCTTCTTTTACCTTTTTCGTTGATGGCTGCGCGATGAACACTTCTCCTCAGCTCATCACATCCTTGCAAGCTGTTCCTCCTTCCATCTCATTGCTCGGCGACTGAGCGATTCACAATGTAAAACTTTTCCGCCACAATTCAAATTCAAAGTCTGGCGACAACGCGACTGACCGTTAATCTCCTTGTCGTGGGAAAATGACGTTAACCATAGTTATATGTCCAGACTTGGCAACCATGTACTCTTTTAACTTTTGGCAAACCCTAGTCAAGATCTGGCGACATGGCGACTATATAAAATCAAAGTCGCGAGTTGAGAACCCTAACTCATCATTTGTCCCGCGACCTGGCTACTAACTTCTCTGCCTTGACTGCTACGGTTTGTCTCTGAGTCGCTGGATGTTATCTCTCTATTCTGAGACCACGTGACAATGCCATTTTCCATGTCGAGGAATCCTAGTCTGAGCCTTTGACCCTTCAAAACAGTTACATGTGCCCCTTTCATGTTTCTAGTGACATCCCAACAACCCTAATCACCAAGTCGGGAGTACTTTTCTTGTAGGACACTTCGATTCCCAGACTACGCGACCACCGTTGGATCATCTGTTCCCTGCATCGGACGGCTGTCGCTTGGTCGCTGAATAACCGAGCATACCCTTAAATCTTTCTGTGATCCTGTGAATGAAGGGAAAGAACACTTAGTCTCATAGTCGCTGAATTCTTTTCCTCCGTCTAGCGATCACCCAACTGACATTCAGCATCCACCTGCCATATGACACATGTCACACAGCCATTCGTTCATTCGTTGCACACTGGGAGTTGAGTCATCACTTGTTCTAGCGATAATGCGACCAAAGGTTACCGCAAAGTCGGGAGACACTTCATTGACTTTTGAATTCTTCTCACGACCATCTGACTGAGTGGTGGGCCCCATCTTTATAAAGGCATGTAACATGGTTCTGGCGATCACGCGACTAAAGACTAAGTAGCTAAGTCAGAAGACACAGAAGGAATATTCCAATGTGTTAAGAGATCATGCGACAAAGAGAAAATGCAGAGTCAGGAGAAGGAAAGGAATATTCGCCCAGGGTCACGCGATCCCGTGACTGAAATTAAGCACATGCTCTTAGTGACTTGAAAAAGTAACCGCAAAATATAACATGACAAAGCCTAAGGGTTTAATACATCATTTAAACATGAAGACTTAGGGTTTTAGGGGTTTTAGCAGAGCCAAGACCTGGAAACCATGAAAAACATGACAGAGGAAAGCCAGATAGGGCAGACTAGGCCAAATTGCACAGAAATGAGAAATTTGGGTAACAGGTCCATTTTGAAGTCCCTGGAATTATCACTAAGCACCACTAAAGAAGAGTCGATGAGCTCATCCAACTTTATTTGGCCTCCCTCCCTCTCAATTACCTTAGGGTTTATGATTTTTCTTGTAATCCACATCTTTACCTTTTAACATTGAAATCGCGCCACCAATTAATCTTCCCCTGTTCTTCCATGTAACAACAACACTCATTATCTTGCCTGTCATCCTTCTCCATTTCATGAGGTTGAGAGAGATGAGGGGAATGAGGAGTTTGATTAGTGTCTTGGTAGTCATCCTAGAACTTCCTCTTTAGATTGTGACCCAAAATAGGGGAAACACTACCGGTTTTGTCCTTAGGGGCTTTTTGGTCCTCTCTCAAATCCCTCTTTCTGTCCTTTTTTGTTTTTACCAATGGTAGATTGTTTCCTCTTTGTGTCTTTTTCATTGGTAATTCCCTCCTCATCCTCCGTATCCATATCTTATTCAATGTACTCCTCAGAAGAAATAATCACGATGCTCTATTTTTTAGGGGGTAACAAGGTTCTCTTTTTTAGTGATTTGCTGACTCACTCTTCACTTTTTAGAGGAGGAACCCAGAGTATTCTTTTTCATTTCATACCCATCTTCATCATCAAAATGCAGACCATCACTGTCTTCTGTCTCCAAGGGGATGTAATCTAAACCAGAGGCCTCCTCCTCATCTTTCTTAACCACCTCCTTTCCTAGGGTTTGGGCCTTAAAATATTCATAGATTAATAGGAAAAGGCCTTGATGTAGGGAAGGGTTAGCTATGTACTTCTCTGTATAACCATTTATGTTGTCATTAATTGAAGAATACAAATAAAATGGAATAGACACCTTCATATCATGGAAAAAATGGTTCAATAGGACAAAGTGATAGGTGCGGATTCTGTCAAACTTGGTATCTAGCATTATGTAGTAAATGATGGATCTTAACATGAACCACCACAGTCTCTTCAGCCCATCTAGAAGGTAGTGGGTGCCGACCTTGGTAAGCCCTTTCTTTTCCTCAACATTTTTGACAAAGTCACTTATTGCTGAGTCTAAAATTTTCCCATCTCTGTAGAATTTATTTCCAACAATAGGAATCCCTATAACTGCTGAGATAACCTCCTCGGTCACCGTAAAATTTTGTCTATTTATCTCTATTCTGCCCTCATTCTAGTTTTTGACGAACATATTTGTCATAGTCGGCTTCCCATCATGAATCCTCTCAATGAAGGTGGAAATGTCACCACTTTGAAGCTACTTCCATATTTTAGTGCGTCATCTCCATTTTCCATATCTTTAGCATGTTCCCTCCTATTCCTTTCCCCACCCATCAAAATAAGCATGGGATAGGAAGAATCACAGATGCACAAACAAAAAATCTCCAATATGTTCCAGATAGTTATGTTTCTTTGGCTTGAGGAGAAAGTTTTTTTGAAGCATTGGAGTACTCCGTAAGTGTACGGGTGTGATTTGAAGTGATTACCATTCTAGCCTATCTTGTACTTTCCAATAATGGAGAATCCATTTCCTTTCAAAGCGCTAACAATAATAATTTCTATTTATGAAGCCCTCCTTCCCATGGATTCATTCATAAGAAACTAAATCCAACGGTTCACATGGGAGTTCACCTCCATAAAGCCAACATGTCTTCTTTTCACTTCTTACTGCCCAATTGGAAAACTAGTCAGCTACTTGGTTGCCTTCTCTAAACACATGGGATAAATGGACCTTATCAAAGTTATTCAAAAGTGATCAAGTTTCCTCAATCATGTTAGCAATGGTCCACGATGGTGGGTGATTCAAATTGAGATAATTGATAATGTTTTGGGAATCCCATTCTAACCAAATATTTATGATTCCCAAGTCACGAGCCAATTTAGTCACATGGAGGGAAGCACTTGCTTCTGCATAGTGGTTGGTTTGTGTGCCCAAAGGAAGACTAACAATATAAATACCCCGGCCATAGCTATTACAAATAATGCCTCCACTTCCCACCTTCCCAAGATTGCCCTTGGCCACACCATCAAAGTTGGATCTAGCCCAACCATCAAGGGGATGAAGCCAGGTACAATGCTTTCTTTTATCAATGGTAATAGATGGATTAGAATCCTTTACAACACTTGCAAAAGGGTTATGATTTCCATAAATAACAAATTTTTCCAATAGAGCATGGTGAATCTTTTCAAAGAGAATTTTGGGAATAACACTACAATACCTAAAGATGTGGTTATCACCTTCCTTCCAAATGCCCCAACAGAGGTGAGGAAGAACCCAAGACCATAGTTTGTGAAAAAAATTATTTTTGAAGGGCAAGATCCATTGGGAAAAGAGGTCCTTAATAGAGGATGGGAAGCACCACTGCAGCCCAAAAAGAGATAGGAATAAATGCCATACCACCCACACATAAGAGAAATGGATAAAGATGTGGTCCACCGAATCTTCTATGATCTGACACAAAAGACACCTATTAGGGATGGGAATACCCCACTTGATGAGGTTATCGACAGTGACGATGCATTTTTGAAGAAAAATTGAGTAAAAAACATTGATTTTAGGGATAAGGCTCAGAATCCAGGCTCGCGACCAAGGAGGGGAAACCTCCAGATGCATCTGAATAGAGTAGCCAAAAGAAATAGTGAAAGAACCACTAGGGGATGCTTCCCAAATCAATGTATCTTGATTCTGAGAGAGAGAGGTGGCATTGAGAGTGGTGAGTAATGGAGACAGCTCCTGGGAAATAGAGGAAAAATCCACCCAAGAGTTACCCAATCTATAATTACACACTTTTTCCCCAAGGTGTAAGATGCATTCCTCCTTCCAAGAATTGAAATAATCCATATCTTCTAGGGGCCCTGACATAATCGAATTATCATGCCAAAAGCTGATATTGTGCCCATTTCCTATTTTCCACTTCACTTTTGATATAGCCTGGTCTTTTGCATTGAGGATGCCATTCTAGATACAAGAGCCTTTCAAGAAATCACCATTTTCAAAAAAATAATGCAAAGAAGCACTAGAGAGGTATTTATCCTCAATGAAATCCCTACATTCCCCTTTACCATGAAAATCCTCCAAATGTGCTTGGCCAGAAGCACCTTATTGAAAGGCCTAATCCTCCTAATCCCCAGGCCCCCTAGCCTTTTTGGGTAGACAGACTTTATCCCAAGCAATCAAAGGAAGACATCTATGCTCCTCAGCCCCAGACCAAATAAATCTCCTTTGGATTTTTTCCAATGCTTCAGCCACTTTAGCCAGAATAAAGAAGAGGCTAAGAGCATAAGTAGGGAGGTTTTTAAGGGTGGACTTGACCAACTGAATCTTGCCTACTTGACTGAGAAGAATTCCCTTCTAGCCAGCCAATTTTCTGTTAAATCTATCTATGAGCTTTTTCTAGAAAGAATCCAGGGGTTTATCTCCCAAAGGAAGGCCCAAGTAGGTGGATGGGAGAGAACCAATAATGCATCCTAAAATCTCCACCATTCTTCTTTGTCTGACCTCCAGCGTGTTGATGAAAAAGAGCGATGTCTTTGATCATATAATTGTGATTTAGAATGTATGTATTGGATAAAAAATAATGAATTAGTGGTAAATTTAGAGGAGTTGTTAATGTTATAAATTAAAATGTTTAAATGCATTGGTTAAAGTCTAGTTTCCCAATGGAATCTCTTTGGCAATTTCAATTTTGACTCTATAGACCAATGGATAAGGAACTAATCTATGAGGATCTCTAATTATTTCGATAAAAAAATCTTAAATCAAAAGTCATTTTCCCCTTTTTGTATAGGATTAGTTTTAGTTTAATTTCATTCTCTATAATATTTAAAGCTACAATGGGATTAAACATTGAATTGGCATATTAAGTGAGCCTATTTTATTTGGTCAAATAATTGTCATTTACCAAATATTTCCATAAATTTATAATTAGATGAGTTTAGTATATTTATAGATCTCTTTCATACGAATACTCTCCTGAGTTTGGTAGTGCTCAAAGTGAAGAAGGCTTGTATAGCCTTGTTGAGTTTTATTCTCTCATCTTTAATCAGTGAATAGAGTTAGTTATGTTGTCATAGTTTTCACTCATATATTATAAGTCTTCTAAATTACACCTAGGATTTAAGGTAGCAAGAAAAATTGCTAATAACAGGGAAATTATTTCTCCTACTCCTTGATTTGACCATAGTGAAAGGAACATCATTTCCCCCCTCCAGGATTTGAGAAAACACCAAATCATCCTTAGTCATATTGTCCTTTTCTATTTTTGTATAAGAATTTCCCTAATGAGATTGGTTCTCATCTTCTTCAAAAACCTCTACCTCAAGAGAAACCTCTTGAGGTTCAACCGAAGCATTCGATAGATTAGTCATTAAATTAATTCTTAACCCTCCAAGTAAGGCACATTTTTTCACATCCTTAAGGACCAGTCATTTAAGCTCCTTAATAGGGTCTCCCTTTGAACCTGAAGGCTCCACCTACTCACCAACCATAATTTTGTTCATTTAATCAGATTCTTTAGCCTCGGGATGAACCTCTTCCTCATTACCCTTCAAGCTATAAGCCTCGACTTGTAAAACTGCATTATTTCTATTGGATACCCCGTCAGATCCTTGGGCTTCCACTTAGTTTCCCTCCTCATTACATTGAACGTTATTTTCCTATTTCCTCCATAAATTTGTGGATGTATTCATTTTTTCTTATTTTATAGGATAATATTTTGCCATATGGCCTACTTTTCTACAATGAAAATAAGTAAAAGGGACAGATTCAAACTTAATGGCCTAAGACCAAGCCTCATATTTTGAATTAATAGAAACTTCCCTTGGTAAATCTAATGATTAATTAATAGTGACACAAATTTGGGTATAAAGTAACCTCTTCCTTGTAGTTGTCATGGAATCTACACATAATAACTCCCAAAAATAGGTTTCTATACCTCCAAACATATCCTCATCCCAAAATTTTAAGGGTAAGTCGAGGATTTTGACCCAAACAGGGGAACATCACAAACCCAGTCAAGGGGGGGAAACAATGGTTCCCATCTTTTCCACACAAGAGAAGATATACCAAGCATCCAAGGCCCTCCAACTAAAATAGAAATAAAATCTTCCTCATATGTAAACATGAAAGAATAAAATTATTTTTTTTATAGCTAAGACATTCATCAAGACTTTATTTTTTAACTTCTAGGCCACCCAAGCATTAACAAACTCAATGTTGGGCTAACGTCTTATAAATTTTCCAATTAAAGAGTATTTCATCAAAATGAAACCTTTCTCTGCTAAAAAATAAGGGATATAAATAGAACAAGATCCATTTAATTGGTCAACCTCATGTGAGACTAGGGAGATAGCCCTTCATTTCAACCTAGCACTAACCAACTCCATCCACTTTTGATTTTCCATTGGGGTCCCTTAGCAACCTTCATTTCCTTAGATTAGACATCAGACACTAGAACCACCTAACCTTTGCCTGCAAAAATCTTGTTGATTTCCCTATTGGAACGGACTCCATAGGGGGTTCAGATTCCTCTGTGCCATCTACATTTTCCTCTGTGCCACCTTCATGTGAGTTTCCCATTTAATTAGTTTTTAAATTGATACTAGAATTATTTATAAAAATTCTTGTTTAAGATATTCTCAAACTCAACTTAAAATTATGAACATACAAAATCTAACAACAAGAAAAGGAATGTAGATTTTCTATTTTATAATTTCTATCATCGTCTTAGTTGAAAGGAAATTACACCTAAATCAAAATATTCATAACCACAAATTAAATTTTCAATGCTCCAAAAAATAACTGCAAGCAAATGTGTGAAAATATAAAATGGTTCATAGGTGATTTGAAATACAAGTGCAGAAAATTAATGTGAATGACTGAATAAATGCTTGGAGAGGAAGGAATATAAATAAAATATGCCAATGAAGATAAATATCAATATCTTGAAGACTAAATTATTGAAACATAAAAAATATTTTAAACATTGTTGTTCATTGCATAAAGAAAATGCATTAAATATCAAAAGTATTGAAGTCACGTAGTCAGATGAAGATAATTACATACCTTAATTTTATGAAAATAAATTCAAGAATCTCTCACTCCACAACCAAAATAAGATCAACATTCCAATCCACTATAAAATCCTCAATGCAATTTTCCTCAAGCTCCCATAAATGAAAGAAATCCACTAGCAACCCCAAAATCAACAATCTATTTCCTCAAAACAAATTTAATTGAAATCTTTATCCAATTCTCCAAAAAATATTAAATAAAACTAAAAATAAAACTAAATCAAATATTCAGACAAAAATTCTTCCATGAAATCCACAATCTAATTCTAAAAAAAAATCTCCAAAAGTTCCTCCCCCAACGGAAAACAAAAACCTTAAAAGAAACATAAGACAAAACTCTTAATTCCCACCAAAAGACTAAAGAAAATGTCATGCATGGAAAAATCAAAGGATGAATCTAGAAATTAACATTTCAAAGAATATTTAACTCTAAAACAATAAGGAAATATCATATTCAAAATATTTATATTTCATTTATTCTATTTGTTCAATATTATAATTGGATAATTATTTCCTTAAGTATATTATAAAGTCATTTATCCTTTCACATTAAAATATTTATTTAACATTATAATTAAAAAATCGCCTCCTACACCATAGGGAAAATCTCACTTGGATTTTTTATTCATACATAACTTATAAATTTTAATTTATTCATTAATACATCAAAACGAAACATTAAGTATCACATTACTTAATAAACATGAATAATAAATTAATGATTATTAATATTGACTAAATACAATTTATATTAATTATCAATAAATAATATTATCTATTAATATGATTTTAACCATAAATAAATGATATTAATATAGATATAATAATTGAAAATATTTAAATAATTAAGAATACTTAAATACTATATCCAAAAGGCATAGAATAACTCAAAAAATAATCTACCATAGCATGGCAAAGTGCAATGATCAACATATGCTAAGAAATAAAAATAACAAATAAAATCCTCACATGCTAGGCATACACAAAGGATCAAGGAGGATTCAAAGATGTCTACCTGACAACCCGAAACTGTAGGACAAGTCATAATCATCTTGAATTTGGATGATGGTTGGGAAAGGTTAGGATGATTTATCCTTAATGCTATCTCTAATTTTGACTCCATTGAGAATATGAGGGCACACTCAGACTTATAAATTTAGGTGTAGTCGATGCTCGATACTTAGAAAACTGCACCACAAAGATGATGTATGTGCATATATACATATACTTATATCATGATAAACAATAATAAACATTGAAGGGGATTGAGACATCCTGTGGGCCTCACAAGTGAGTAACTATGACTTTGTCCCTCATTTTAAAAGAATGCCCAATAGTATCAACATAAAGCTGTAACATAAGAAATAGGGAGGCCAAGAAATGTAAGATAGTAAATAGAGATGATGACCTAAATGTTATATTTAAATTTATGTTAGCAATATGGAATAGATGTATGTGAAATGTAGGGGGTAAATAAGATGCTCTCCTTTTATCCTTAGATACACAAATGAAGGATCCAAATTGATTAATCCAAAATGGAACCTGATCAATACATAAATGAATCAATCATTTGGAAATAAGAGTAAAGAGGAAGACCTTAAATTCCCCTTTTATAGAAGAGAGTGTGTGTGATAGATTTAATAACATTAATTGAAATGAATAGGAGAAAAGCACTAACCTTGAAATGTTGTAGATCTAAAGAATTCTATTTTGGGGGGTCTGCACCTAGATTTTGGAAAATCTGAGATAG
The DNA here is from genome assembly GCA_018584345.1 of Thuja plicata. Classification (NCBI taxonomy): domain Eukaryota; kingdom Viridiplantae; phylum Streptophyta; class Pinopsida; order Cupressales; family Cupressaceae; genus Thuja; species Thuja plicata. Next base: position 77,978 of record MU222818.1, read on the forward strand.
GATCTGGAATAGAAACACAAAGATGAACAAAACCCAGAAATATTTTTTTTTTCTGACATAGTTCTAATTTGTACCCTCAAGTGAATGTTACCATTGACCCAGAATTTCTTATTCTGACCTAGGGCGAAATCGGCCTAAAAAGTCAGAGACTGAAATTTTGTTTTTGGATCTTGAAAGTTTGTCAAAAAGGGTATTTGTATCTGTGTTCTGAACCTCTACCTACAAGAAAAATGGTTTTTTTGTTTGGGGGGAGGGGTTTTCTTAGTCAAATCCCGATTTAGGAATTAACCTTGAAATCAATAATTGAAATAAAGAATGCTAGCAAGTAGTAGAAGTAAATCTAATAATGAAGCTATGATATTCAATAGATATGCAATTATATTTCGAATGTAAACAAGTATGTAAACATGAAAGCTTGGACTCAATTAGAAACCATAAACCTCCATAATTGTATGCTTTGAATCCACCTTGAAGAGAGAGTGAAAAAGGTCTTTGAGGATGCACAAAGGATTTTGAAGGAAGATCACTCCACCATGATGGATAGATCTAGGGCTTGAATGATGAATCTTGAATGTTTGAACCAAATCCCTTCAAAGGCTTGAAAGCTTGAATCCTTGATCTTAAATGCAGAACATGAATGCTTGAGAGGAAGACTTGAACACTTTGAAAGCTTTGAAATATGTAGAACAATGGATGCTTGAATTATCACTTTTATACATAGAGCTCACCTAGGATTGCTTCCTATGTCTTAGAGAAAATGAGAGGAGAAAACTTCCTTTTATATGAAAATAAGGCATAATCTTCTAGAGAAGCCTACATAGGAGAATTAAATTCCAATTGTACCCATGCCCCTAGAAGAGGACCTATATTAAATATAATTTAAGAATCGTCACTTCAGAACCCAAAAGAGTCGACCCCAAAGTGGGAAATGAATTTTTGATGACCTCTGACACGTGACAAACTTCCATCTTTAAAAGGGGGACCTAGGTCAAGGTCATGGTCATCTTTGATCTAGGTCAAGTTCGAGGTCAACCTTGACCTAGGGATTCAATACCCCTGGAAAACATGGCAGATGGGAGGGATGGTGCCTGGAGAGGCCCAATCAGGGTCCTAAATAGACACAAAAGTAAGAGATGATGCAGAAATGAGGGGACAATGTGATAGTGGTCATTAACACCCCCTTAAGGAGGGATAAACATTATTATCATGGAATTTATTGCATTTTAAGATGATACATTAAGCCCCCACTTTAGCGGGAGTATGGAAATAAAACATATTCGTGGTAAAGTTAGAAGAAAGACTCTGGTGGATTTCAACGAGGTAGAACATCACTAAGTCAAGGAAATGAGCCCCCAAACCAAGGATTATAACTCAAAATACATGCATAAAGATATGAAATTAAACAAAAATTAATCATAAATAACGTAAATGATTACATAAGAAAGACAAGAGAAACACTATAGATAACATAGCTTCATGATCTAATCCTACTAGCATAAAAGTGAAAGAGAGTAAAGAGATAGTGACTACCTCACCTAGTAAGATTCCCACCTTACCATGAATCACCAAGGAGGGAGAGTCCATTAGGTTCACCCATAAATTATGCTTTGTAATTGTAATGTGTCTTCTGATGGCTTTTGAAATATCCATAGATCCATATTCTTGTATCACTGTGAAAATATATAAAATGCGTGTCTTTTCCAGATTTAGCAACTTATGTGTGTTACCTTCCAAGGATTTAGCATATGTAAAATTTGAAAATGCATATCTCTTAAGGATTCAGCAACTTATGTGCATTACCTTCCGAGGATTTAGCAAAAATAAAAATAAAAATAAAAATGTGTGTCTCTTTAGGATTTAGCAATTTATGTGCATTACCTTCCGAGGATTTTGCAAAGTTGTAAAGTTAAAAAATAATGTAAAATATAGTATAAGGGAGACCCTATATATGCCCCCCTCCTTATTATGACTACCCACTAGGCAGGATAAGGAAGAGAAAGAGGATACCTACTTCACAAGGTAAGGAGATATCCAACTTAACAACAATGTACACTATATCCTTAGCAAAGAGTATTGACCCTTACCTATAAGAACATAGATAATCATGAAATGGATATGCCACATATGGAAAAAGGATCCTCAAAGAGGAAGAGATCTTATCAATAAGACCCCCACCATAGAGGAGTTCTTAGGATAAAATGTCATCTTCCAAAGAAAAGAGGGACCAAAGATTCAATCATCAAGCCCCCTGTAATGAAGAGGAAGAGGAATCTCTAAATGAAGGATTCAAACTCTAACCAAAGAAAGAAAATGAGTGTATAAAGAACATAATTTGAAAAATAAAGAAGAGGTGATGATCTAGGACAATCACTTCTCATAGAAGAGGGTATCCATAGCCAAAACATAAATCTTTATCTGGAAATAATGTTGTAGAATAAATAAATTCCACTAAGCTAAGGAAAGTATATCCTTAGATAGAGGAAGAAGGAAAATAAATTTCCCCCGAAGGATGAAAGCAAGTGATATATGAAATTATATCAAGAGATGTTGTAGCAAAGAGATATATTTACAAAACAAAATGTCCTAGAAAAGATATCATGAATGATTCTGAGCAAATGATGTATGTATCATAATTGAAAATTATAGGGAAAGAATAAGCAATTAAAATAAAAATAAAAAACATGCTAAGAGAAAAATGGATCCTATAAGACTAGAATGAAATACCTCTTGCCCCCCAGTGAAGAGACAAGAGGAGAAAAATGATATAATTTACAAAAGAACGAGGGGAATGCCCTATATCAAAATTATGAAGAAATTGTAATACTGCATGGGAATGAGATGTAATTCCTAAAGCAGCCCTTTCTCTAACATATAATTTGAAATGCACACAATCAGCATGTAAATGTGTATTACTATAATGAAAAGGATATATATATTTAGAGAGAGCATTTTTCGGCATGGGTTTAATTATTTCTTTCTTACAATTCATTAATTGGACATACACTTTCTTAGCCACATCTTGAGGTGTATCAGGGTGATCTAAGGAAGGTGTTGGAAGAATGACATGAAGAGGAGGATGATATTTAAGGTCATCCACATTGAATTGAGAAGGTGGAAAACCTTTACCATGCACATTTTGTTTACGTGATGAATGAATTAGGTTTTTAATGCCTTATTCATTAATACCAAGCCCTAAACCTTTTATAGCCTTGTTTATCCACCATAGTATATCCAGTAGTGTACATATCTTTCAAAGATTCTACGAGAGGTGATCGATTATGGTTTTCATGAGAAAATGTTGTATATGGTGGAATGATAGGTTGAGAAGAGGTTCCCTTATTTTTCCCTTTAATATCATCATGGATCAGATAAGAAGGGGAAGATAAATGGAAGAATTCTTGAACATCTGCATCATGAACCCTAGCTTGAGCCCCATCATAAGTGTGGGAAGAACTAGGGATAGAAGATGGAGAAATAGAAATAGGAATATTTGGAATTGGATTAGGATTGATAGGATGAGGATTAGGAAGATTAGGAACTAGATTAGGAATTATAGGATTAGGATTAGGAAGATTAGTAAATGGGGTATCATCTACCAAATTCTTCACATAATCTAAAAGAGTAATAAGTCCACTACACAAATCCTTGATGAAAGTTTTGAAAGAAGGAAGACTAGTATTAGTTAATCTCAAAATAGCATAAGCAAGTGAAACATGAAGATTGAAAAACATGATGAAATGAATGATACTCTCATATACATCATAAGTACTATAAAGAGATGCTAAAACAAGCATAGTGAGAAAAATAGCCATACCCCAAAGCATCTTAAAGATCTTCATAGTGAATGAAATGCAAGAAATGTTTTTTTATATTTTTATGAGTATTTAGATTTTTTCATATTTTAGTATGCATGCAAGATCTAGTCTCTAAGGAAAAGATGTAAAGAATCTAACACAACAAAGAAAGAGTTGTCTATCGTGGGTTCACCAAAATCTAACATAAGAAATAGGGAGGTCACCAAAATGTAAGATAGTAAATAGAGATGATGACCTAAATGTTACATTTAAATTTATGTTAGTAATATGGAATAGATGTATTTGAAATGTAGGGGGTAAATAAGATGCCCTCCTTTTATCCTTAAATACACAAATGAAGGATCCAAATTGATAAATCCAAAACGGAAGGATCAATACATAAATGAATCAATCATTTTGAAATAAGAGTAAACATGAAGACCATAAATTCCCATTTTATAGAAGAGAGTGTGTGTGATAGATTTAATAAATTTAATTGAATTGAATAGAAAAAAAACCAATAACCTTGAAATGTTGCAGATCTGAAGAATGCTATTTTTAGGAGTTTGCACTCAATTTCTGGAAAATCTGAGACCAGATCTGGAATAGAAATGTAGAGACGAACAAAACCCAAAAATATTTTTTTGTTCTGACACAGTTCCAATTTTTACCCTCAAGTCAATGTCACCATTGACCCAGAATTTCTTATTCTGACCTAGGGCAAAGTCGACCTAAAAAGTCCCAGACTGAAATTTTGTTTTCAGATCCTGAAATTTTTCTGAAAAGGTTATCCAAATTTGTGCTCCAATCTATTTTTTCGAACATGTACCTACAAGAAATATGATTTTTTTGTTGGGGGGGAGGGGTTTTCCTTAGTCAAACCTTTATTTAGCAATTAACCTTGAGATCAATAATTGAAATAAAGAATGCTAGAAAGTAGAAGTAAATCTAATAATGAAGCTATGATATCCAATAGATATATGCAATTATATTTTGAATGTAAACAAGTATGTAAACATGCAAGCTTGGACTCAATTAGAAACCATAAACCTCCATGATTGTATGCTTGGAATCCACCTTCAACTGAGAGTGAAAAGGTATTTGAGGATGCACAAAGGATTTTGAACGAAGATCACTCCACCATGATGGGCAGATCTAGGGCTTGAATGATGAATCTTGAATGTTTGAACCAAATCCCTTCAAAGGATTGAAAGCTTGAATGCTTGATCTTAAATGGAGAACTTGAATGCTTGAGAGGAAGACTTGAACACTTTGAAATCTTGGAAATATGTATAAAAATAGATGCTTGAATTATCAATTTTTTACTTAGAGCTCACTTAGGATTGCTTCTTGCATCTTAGAGAAAATGAGAGGAGAAAACTTCCTTATATATGAAGCTAGGGCACAATCTTCTAGACAGGCCTACACAGGAGAATTAAATTCCCATTGGACCCATTCCCCTTGAAGAGGACCTATATTAAATATAACTTAAGAATCACCACTTCAGAACCCAAAACAGCTAACCCAGAAGCGAGAAATAAATTTTTGATGAGCTCCGACAGCCGACAGACTTCTAGATTTGAAAGGGGGATGCAGGTCAAGGTCAAGGTCATCCTTGGGAAAGGTCAAGTTTGAGGTCAACCTTGACCTTGACCTAGGTCAATTTCAAGGTCAACCTTGACCTAGGGAGTCAGGACCCCTAGAAAACATGCCAGATGGGAGGGATGGTTCCCGAAGAGGCCCAATAAGGGTCCTAAATAGACACAAAAGTGAGAGAGGATGGAAAAATGAGGGGAAAATGTGATAGTGGTCAAAAACACCCCCCTAAGGAGGGCTAAATGTTCTTAACATGGAATTGCTTCCATTTTAAGATGATACAAAAGAAATAACACAAGATAGCAGTAATTGAAGCATCATTAGGATTAGTACATGGATAAATAATAAGGAAGACATACAAATAGTTAATTTCATATTATCAAATATAAAAATATCAAACATCTGCACTAATAAGCTCAAAATGTCCATCACATCATATAGCATCAATGTCATCATAAGTAAACTAAAGTAAACATCATGAGTAAATTATAATCAAATCACCATAATTGCCTACACACACATACCAATCAAAGGTTGTGAACACATGGGAAAAATAGAGTCACCTAGAAGGGTATTACAAAACATGTAGATGTTTTAAAATCAATAGCATGCTAACATAAATATGACTATCAACACAAAATAATATGTAAAGACATATATCAATCCATAGTACAATTGAATCACATATGCACATCACATAACACTAGTGTTTGAGTGGAAAATCATTGATGGGTGAAAAATGACTATATAAATAAATTTCATTAAGCTTCAGTAGCCATGAAAACCTCATTAGTTACAATCTATGCCTTATTGGAAGTATGAGCACTAACTCATATGGGGAGCACCCACTCGACTAGAAAAATATCACTAATCAAGATCTCACAAGCTATATTCAGCATGAACCCCTCACAAAAAATTCAAAGAGAAATAATATTTATTTAGAGTGTTACTTTGTTTGAATGCAAATCACCCATAAAAAAACATAACACCCAACAACCTTAATCAATATGTAATCTTAACCCTACCACAAAATGTTGTGATCGGTTACAAAAGAATTCCTATGGAAATGAAACTTTATTCCAAATACACCATTTAGTAGATGTAGCATTAAAAGCCTCATAATATAGAGCACTATTGAAATTTATTGAAGAAACTTGTAAGCACTGGTACATCTGACTTGACTTAGAATAATTACCTTCATTGTACAATGATGCAATCTTTAGATTATCCACTACATTGACTTTATAATCTACTCTTACTTTGTCTTAAAGTTTTTTCCCCATTCAAATCATATCTCATAATCTTATATCATCGACTACATAAATTCTTTTAGCAACAAACATATTTCCATATTTTATGGAACATTATCTCACGATTCTTCTACAATCTGAACACTCATTCAATCTACTTATTTTACATCAACAATTTTATATTTTTCTCATCATTGATATCTTGTTCATATTTCATTAATGCATCTTTGAAGAAGTCTTTTTATTAATCAATAACTATCATTCAAGATAAGAATTCATACAAAAAGACTTTTCATCTTCCCAAAATGGTTGGCAAATAAATCTATAACCACCTCATATTTCCTTTGAAAATGGATGCATCTCTAATCATCGATAATAATTTTCTAAAGAAAACTCATCATAATAACCTATTTATTATTGTATCCTAGATACTTAAAATGTTAGACTTGATTAATCATCATAGTCTGTCATTTTCAGTATGACACTTATAAAATCATCCAACACCTAAATGCTTACCTATTATACTTAAGTATTCATTTGGTATTCAAGAATAAATCAACATGTTTATGATTATAAAGGATAAAAAAAAAACCTTAGACATGATATTGGAAGTCATGTGAATGAACAGTAAGATTAGAAACTAGTGTAATATTCTTTATTGTAATATTTGAAGTTCTCATCACTTATAGGCTAGTTCCTTTCTCCTTGAAGACAAGATTGGATATTTACCTTACAAACTCTCAAAACCTAATCATCTTGTCTACAATAGGACTTCTAGGAAATAAACCAATGCTATAAGAAATGTAAATTATTATCCATCAACCAATGTGCATATACCCATCTTTCTATTGGAATTAATGGGAAGTGTGCATTGAGAGGGGAGGGGTGAATCAGTACCTCTAAAAATTTTGTATCCTTTAATCAATTAACCTTTGTGTAATCAATTGTATATCCATTAATTATGATCTATACTATCTTGATGTGAGTTATATCAATTCATAACATTAACATACATGTGAACATTCATAAAAGTAATTGACACATAACACAAGATATGATATCGTAGAAAACTCTTGTTAGGAAGTAAAAACTACGGTGGGGATGACACCCACAAAATCTTCTCTATCCAAAGATTGGAAGGGGCCGGTTAAGGCTTACAATTTAATCACTTCTGATGATCTACCCAGTTAAGAGTATCAGTGGAGACCTGTTAAAGTCTACTTAGTTAAGAGCTTTAGCAACACAATTGAGTGTGCACTCGGTTAAGAGATTTGTAGTTGGAATGTTAAATCTACCTTCTTTGAAAGGATTTTTACACTTTGCTCCACTTGTTAGAATGATAAAAAATTACAAATTGACCTAGTATTTATGCAATATCCTATTGCTGATATAGATCCATTTAATTTTACATGAATGAGATTATCACCTAATGTGATTCAGTAATACCTCTGATTCTCAGTAGCCTCTGGCCTTGGTCCTTTCTAACCAAATTCACATTTTATCTTTTTTGGTTCTTGAAACATTCAATTTGATCCATAGATGTGCTCTTAGGATTCATTCATCCTCTCCTCTATATTCACATCATTTTTACTGAATGATTGCATCATCTATTTATAAGATAGATTGACATCATCAAGTTTCTCGAAAAACAATGTTAACTCTAAGATCATGTTTACAACTTTTACCTTGATCTCCTAGTATATATGTTTGAAATCAGTTAGACTAATGAAAGAACTTACATTCATGTTTCTTGCCCCTAAAGAAATGGATTTAAAACAAATCAAAGTCCTATAAATAGAATAAGATTGATTTATCTGATGTGGAATTCAGATCCACTTTTTGCAGGCTGCAACTGATTCTCGGTTCCTGACAGTCAGTTATGCTTCTGTAATCCATTGATTGTCTTTCAGTTTTGTAATCTTGATTGCTCTTTAACTAACTCTTCAATTTTTACTTTATCTGTCTCTAAGTTTTCACTTTATCCTGCATGTCATGTTCCTCTGTCGAGTTCCTCTTTATCTTTTTTCTTTGCAATTTCGGTGTACATACAAATGTGTCATTAGTTCTCTTTGTACTTAGTCATTTCGGTGATCTCTTTATATTTGATTTTTGGTTTTCTCTTTGTTTTTTCTTTCAGTTTATGCTTACCGAAAGTGTTATTTGCATACTAATGGCAATTTAATGTCATCAACCTCCCCCTTTGACATTAGTATCAAAAATTTATATGTCCAAAATATTAACAAAATGTTAAGTATATACAACATATATAATCCTTAGTCATTTAATGACTCCCCCTATGTATATGCCGGTATATCTATACATATGATATCTTTCCTTCTGTAAATACACACACACACACACACACACACACACACACACACATATCATTTTACCCATATGAGTATACATATACATATTTTCCATTTTCCCATCTGAATGAATGAATACACATATCATTTTTCCCCTTTTTTGATATTAAGAGACAAGGTCTATACCTTAGAGCTTATAAAAAATGTGGGAGTGTGAAGACTTCATGTCTTCCATCATTTTATCCCATTTTTCTTTTAATTTCTCTAGAGCTATGTGCTTGAGTGTGATCTTGGAGTGCATGTCATAGATGTTGTCTGCTACAAACATTTTGGGAGTTGCTATCAGTTGTCGTCTTGAATTGATGTTTTGTTGAAGAAGTTTAAGGTTCAGTAGAAGTTGAGCTTAGTGTTCAATGACTTTTTCCATGAAGTGTGTTTCTGCTTCCTATATTTCCTGCCTTAACCTTTTGATCTTAATGATCTTCTCATAATCCAACTTAATTGCATTGTCTCCGTCGGTGGTTAAGCTATTAGCACTGTTAGCTAGATTTGTATCTAAATTTTCTATGTTATCACTATTCTCTTTAGTGAAATTTTCCAATGTTCTCAGTTGTTGAATTAAGGTTATAGCTTCAATTATAATTGGATCTAATTCAGTAATGAATTCTGATATCTTTACCTTGTTGACTTCCACTTCTTGGCTGATGTTCTCAATGAGCTTCTGTTGGTACATTGGCTCATCTCTCTCTTCAATTTCCTTCTCTGCATAAATATTATGAGTTGTTATGGATTCAGTGAGAGTGGCTAATTGATCAATAATTGAATTTTTTTTATCAATATCAATATTGGGAACAATCTGGTGCAAGATGTCCCTAGTTGTTTCCAGTACCATTGAGTCTCGGTGTTGTTTCTTTTGTTTCTCCTATAATGCCTTCCTTTGACATATTTCACCATATTCTTGTAATGCTTCAAAATAAAGTGTAGTTGGGTCACATTTTGGTATTTCAATAATTTCATCCAAGGTGACTTCCAACTTATTCTTCTTTGATTTCTTCTTCTTCTCTTGTGTAGCACTTGAATGTAAAACCATTTGCAATTTCTCTTCTTTGTCATTTGTTCTTGATGAAGTTACCTGTTGTGCTTCTTTTTGTTTCTAAGTGTCAAGTTTAGCTTGGTGGGTGTCTATAGACGTCTCCACATTCACCTTCATATTTTTGGTAGCTCCTTTGTCAGTTTCCTCAGGAGTGTGATCTTTAGGTTTATCTCCTTCATTGGTATCCTTAGCTTCATCATTCTTTGTTTTTGCATTCTTCTTTGTTGTGTCTACATCTTCTTATTTTGAATCTCCTCCTATAATCTTATCATTATTGTTTACTGTTTGAGTGTCTCTGATGTCTTTCTGATCATCGGTGTTGTCTTTCTTTTCCTCTTCCCCTACATCCTTAGGAGTATCATTTTCAGGTGACTTGTTTGATTCTTGTAGAATATTGATAGCTTGTATCAATATTGGCATGGTTCCTACTATGTTCACCTGTGCAGTATCAACTATTATGTCCTGCTCATCGGTTGTGTCCTTTGCAATATTGACATCTTCATCTTTATTAACTTCCTCTATTGGGTCATCAGTAATGTTAATGATATTTCTATCCACAATGTTGTCATTTGTGGTGTCTGGCCATGATTCATCTGCAACATCTACATTTCTATTGCCGGTTGTGTCATCTTCTTCCTTGTCTAACTCAAAATATGTGTCATCTTTTGTATCTTTTATTAAGACCCGTTCTTGAGTTTCCTTATCAAAATCTTGTTGTTGTAGGTCTTTTTTGGGGATTTCCTCCTCAGAAGGTCTGTTTAGAATATTACACCATTTCTTATGGCTATCATGTTCAAGCTCTATAAGCTTTCCTTTGAGAAATTTATAGGCTCTCAAATTTGGTGAGAATTCATTTTTTTTTCTCCATCATCTCATATATTTCTACCTTCTTGGATTCATGAGACATGAGAGCAACAAGTACTCTTTCTCTTATTTCCTTTGCATTCTTCAAAGAATATGTCCATCTAGAGTATAATCTGTCTAAGAGTTCCCTCAGTACATTATTGCTTTCAAACTGAATCGCTACATATTTGAACTTGTACATTTTTGCTATGATGGCGTCTTCAACTTCTTTCTGATCTTCTGGATATAGTTTCAGCCATCTTCTTATCTTAGAATATGTAATAGATCCTGAATTTGTAATAGATTTACAAATGTCATCAATATATTCTGGAGCTTTTACCTTGACATTTTCTTCCTCTGTAGTTTCATGTTTCTCAGTATCTTCAATATCTTCTCTAGTTCTGATGAGCTTCCTTCCTCTTTTGTTTTCCCTCTCTTCGGTGTGGTAGCTTTCCTCTTCTATGTTCTGACCTTTCCTTTCTTCAAAGGTGAAGGAGTTGAATCCTTAGATGTTTGGCTTCTAGTTCTAGAAGCAGCTATGGTCCTTGGCTTCCTAGTTGGTGTAGGAGGTGGTGAATCTAACTTTGTGTCCTCGAAGTCATCCTTTTCTCCAGCTTCACTGATAGGTATTTGTCCTTCAGTTTCTTCCTCCTTTCTAGTTTCCTCTTCCTGCTCGGTTTCTTCCTCTATTGCCGACAGTATTTTCTTGAGGTTCTTTACCATCTTGTCCTTTTTCCTAACAATTTTATTAACAACCAAGATAGATTTTATTCTTGTTTTGGCCTCCTCATATGTTCCAAACTTGGGTTGTTTCTTATCTAGTGGTTCATTTAACAAGGAATAAATTTCCTTAGATGCAAGATCAATGTTTATCTCATATTCTAATGGTTGAAGCCATGTTGTCCTTGGTACAACAGCTTTGATATAAGTATGATCTATATCAACCATGAAACATATTTCATCTTTATACTTTGCAATGAGTTTCTCGAGGATCCTTACCCTCTTTTTCATTCTATCTTTGAATACATTAAATTATTCATCCATGACTGCTTCAAAATTTTCTCCCAATGAGGCTACATGTTCACTGATCTGCATGGTAACTGATTTTGTGCTATCCCATTTCACATATCCTACTGATGGGAATTTTTCTTGAAAGTAGAAGAAGATACACATTATGAGTGAGCCAAACTTACATGTGTTTGACTTCGCATTCCTTATATCCTTTAAATTATCTTTTAGCTGATTCAGTAGTAGTTTAGATAAGTCCAACTCTGTTCTTATCTTCACAATCTTATATATTGTGTCCACTACACCGGATGCAATTTTGTTCAATCTGCTGGCTTGGAATAATTTGTAGCCTAGAACGCATGCACCAAATTTCATCTCATCATTGGTTATGGTGGAAAATTTCAATCCTCTGCCATCCCATTCAGCTCCTATGATCTTCTTAGTCTCGGCCTTGGGTGGATTCTTTAGTGCTTTTACCTTCTCGGTTGTAGGGTAATCGATGACCACATGGATAACATCTCGGGTTATCATGTTTGGTTATTCCAACCAAAGTTTATGATTACATTCATTCAGCTTAGTACTAACCGAATCCACTCAGTTTTGAAGACCTTTAGGAAAATTAGGGCATTGGTGAGCCCTTTTACTTCTATATGTTTATGTTCATCTTTTAGTGTTCCATCTTTGTTGTATATCTTCTTATAAGCTTCTTTAACGTCTAAATCTCCTATCTTTGCAATATTGCAGTGTATAAATGATCATACATCTTCCACGAGAAAAACCCTACCTGGTATTCATGAGAATGCTCCAGCATCATCAGGTTGTGAGGCAACCTTAGGGTGAATCTTGTAGTTTGGTTCCTCACATGCCAAATTATTGACGAGCTTGAACTCATCCTTCTTTGTGTTCTTCAATTTCATAGTTCTTGATGTCGAGGTCATTTTTCAATTTTAGGGCTTTTTGTTAAATGTGTGATATAGAGTTGTTGGTTTTGTAGAACTTACTCTTTACACTTGCAAATATTTCTGATCTGCGTGGAGTGCTCTATGTCGATTTGTGGTTGCTTTGTGATCCTGTTGCTTTCTTCTTGAAAATTTCTCTTCATCTTTCTGCTATGCTTGTGGTGAACAATGAGACCGACTAGTTGCCTTTTTATATCCATTTGACCTAAATGCGTGTCATTAATTCTTACCAAATCCTTGGTGTGTGAAGATGGAGTTCATCGGTTAAGACTTCAAGTTTCCTTCGGTGATGACATTACATTTCAGTTGGTTGTTATACCTCTTGCCTTTACTGACAGGTTTCAGTATAGAAAACCACTTGTTCACTTTGCTCGGTTGTCAACGAGGCTTGATTTATACTAGCAACTTTGCTTTTAACCGACGCTTCTCGGTAAGTGTAGGCAATCTCATCTTAGAGTGTGTACTGATAGATTTTGGTATATATGCTCGATAACATGTTTATCACAGATTTTAACAAGTAATACCATGATGCATCTTTCTTATGCTAATTTGGCATTTAATTAATATATTATTGAATTGATGTAAATTGATAACTTGGGTAATGCAATTTCATACTTACTTTTTCTGCTTGGGTGGGGGTGGTTATGTCACCGGATCCATTGGATCGGGTGTCATCATTTGCATTGCTTGGTCTAGCTTCATCATTGTGTAAAAATTTTCTCTACATTTTGTCTCTTTCCCTCCATATGTCTTCAATGGTGTTTCCATTGGGATATGTGTTGGTCTATGTCATTTGGTCTCTGCAGTCTTTCTTGAGATGACAAACTTTATCACAATGTAAGCATGCCATTTAGGGGTTAGTTCAGCCTCTAGACTTTCTAGTCTACTATCTCATGCAGTTTGTAGCAATCTGACCATATCTTCCACATGTTGTACAATTTCTCCAAGTGTTGTAATCCCATACATATTGGTTACTAACTCTCTTTAGTTGATATGGAGTTTCTTGACCTTTAGGCTTCCATGCTTGCCTTTTCTTTTTCCAGCATTCAAGAGTTGTGTGCCCATTCATTTTTCAAGTAGGAAAATATTTGTCCATGTAGATTTTCTTCTTTGGTTGTTTCATTTCAGACTTACATTCATATGATTAGTGTCCTTTCTTGTTACATTTATAACAAAATCCTATGAATGAAGATGTAGATTTATGAATACCTTCCATTTTTCCTCTGCACACATTTGATGTATGGCCTTTCTTTCCACAGTGACTGCATGTCAGCCTTCTTTGTCTTGAATTTGTATAGACATTATTTGGATCAATTTGATTTGATGATTCTCCATTCTCGGTAAAACCTAGACTAGTATTATTGTTGACTATTAGTTGTCCTTCAAGAAAATCATCCATTATTTTATCGCTTTCTTGATAATTTCATTATGTTGTTGCTGAATTCTTATTTCATGTTTCAACTTTTCATTCTCATCCTTTAGCTCACTGATAGCTTCTATTCTTTCAATGAGTTCAACATTTATTCTATTTGCCTTTTGACTCATAAGAATAATCTGATTTTTTATCTCATGGTGATGCTCCAGAAGTCTTTGTATTTTAGACTCTTTTTCTTGAAGCTTTTCTATAATCTTTCTTCTATCATCTATAGCTAGTGTTCTTTCTTGCTCATCTTGTCTAGCATTATTCATGACATCAATCATCCTTACCATCTGTGTCTCTTGACCGATTTGTAGAGATTTAACTTGTCCAGCCAGATGTTGATTGATTTCATTTAGGCTTGTGATGCTTTTTTATAATGTATTTGATGCTTTTCTTGTACTTGATCCTAAACACTCAAAGAAATCTGGCATCTCTTCCTCGTTATAATCTGTCTCATTACAAAGAGGTGCCATAATATTTCTTTCATCTAATAGTTGTCTCATGTTGATTCTAGCTTCTTTATACTGTTCATAGATCATCTGAATTTCTAGCTTCTTATTTTCAATATTCTTATCAATTCTAAACTTCTGCATTGTATGATCTTTGCTCTTAAGCCTTGAATCTTTTCCAAAGAAGAAACTTAGTTCTGATACCATTTTTTGGAATTAATGGGAAGTGTGTACTGAGAGGGGAGGGTGAATCAGTACCTCTAAAACAATTATATCCTCTAATCAATTAACCTTTGTGTAATCAATTTTGTCTCCATTCAATCTGATCTATACTATTGTGATGTGACTTATATCAATTCATAACATTAACATACATGTGAACATTCATAGAAACATTCATGAAAGTAATTGACACATAACACAAGATATGATATCGCATAAAACTCTTGTTAGGAAGTAAAAACTACGGTGGGGATGACACCCAAAAAATCTTCACTATCTACAGATTGGAAGGGGCCAGTTAAGGCTTACAATTTGATCACTTCTGATGATCTACCCAGTTAAGAGTATCTGTGGAGACCTGTTAAAGTCTACTTAGTTAAGAGATTTAGAAACAATGTTTTGTGTGCACTCGGTTAAGAGATTTGTAGTTGGACTGTTAAATCCACGTTCCTTGAAAGGATTTTTACACTTTGCTCCACTTGTTAGAATGATAGAAAATTACAAATTGACCTAGTAAATGCAATCTCCTATTGCTTATACACATCTATTTAAGTTTACAAAAATGAGATTATCACCTAATATGATTGAGTAATACCTCTGATTCTCGGTAGCCTTTGTTCTAGGTTCTTGCTAACCAAATTCACCTTTTGTTGTTCTGGTTCTTGAAACTTTCAATCTGATCCATAGATGTGCTTGTAGGCTTTGTTCATCCTCTCCTCTATATTTACATCCTTTTTAATGAATTATTTCATCATATATTTATAAGATAGATTGACATCATCAAGTTTCACGAAAAACAATGCTAACTCTAAGATCAGGTTTACAACTTGTACCTTGATCTCCTAGTCTATGTGTTTTAAATTAGTTATACTGATTAAAGCACTTTCATTCATGTTTCTTGTCCCTAAATAAATGGATTTAAAAGAAATCAAAATCCTATAAATAGAATAAGATTTCTTTATTTGACGTGGAAGTCAGATCCAGTTTTTTGTGGGCTGCAACTGATTCTATGTTCTTGATGATTGGTTATGCTTCTGTAATCAATTGACTGTCTTTTGGTTTTTTTCTCTCAGATTCTCTTTAACTGACTCTTCGGTTTGCACTTTATCTGTCTCTCAGCTTATACTTTATCCTGCATGTCAGGTTCCTCTTTATCTTTCTTCTTTGTAATTTTGGTGTACATACAAAGTTGTATCGTCAGTTCTCTTTGTTCTTAGTCATTTTGGTGATCTCTTTATATCTGATTTTTGGTTTGCTCTTTGTTATGTCTTTCATTGTATGCTTACCGAAAGTTTTTTTTGCATACTAATGGCAAATTAATTTCATCAATTTCAACTTAGGTGAACACATCATCCCACTCATTCACCCAAATTTCAACTTAAATGAATACATAAACTTATTATATTTTTGTGTCCATGGCTTGTTTGATAAGTAATAATTAATTTAGTTAGTCCTGGTCAAGAAACATCTCTATTGATATCATCAATAGTGACTTCTCATCCTAGTTGACATCTCATTCTAATTGACATCAATCACAGACCAAAGCCAACAAATTTTACACTGGAAAATAATCATTGTTTCTAGCATGGTAATCAATGTACACATATGGTATTTGTCTATCTAGATTGGAGATCTATTTTTATGGTGAATTTTTGCAGGCCCATGATTTGAGCAATTGAAGGGTTCAACTTTATGGGCTTTATCATCTATCTAGATCCTTTCAAGTTTCCATTTCTTGGTTATTGGTTTCATGATCTTTTTTATTGCTTGTGAAACTAGTATCTTCATTTATTTTTGATGCAATATTGATCTATTTTGTATGGAGAATGTTAGCTTTTTACTTATCATAGTGTACTTTGCATGAGAGTAGTCATTTATAACTATGATTTCTATATATTTGATCATTATTTCTGGTGCATTTCTTTATCCACTCATAGTTATAGGTTTCAGGAAAGGATCATACCACATTTGGTGCCTTGTTCACTAAATTTGGTGGTCATGTTTTTCTTTCCTTGTTCACTAGCTTGTAGTGCTTGCTCGATGAATACATTGACAATATACAAGGTGAATTTGAACAACATTCTTGTTAGAAAGGGTCAGCACTATCTGCGTAAACTTTCCAAATTATTGGCTTTCCAATTTTGTAATGGTCACTTTTTGGCACATGTAACCATCACCTTATATCATCTATGTGAATCCCACCATTGTTTTTTGTAGCAATCAAGTCTTTGACCTTCTGGGATGTTTCTTATTTTTTAATGATGGCTATATCTTTGGCTTTTGGAAGAATCATTATTAAAAATGGATGCTTCATTTATCTTGGAGAAGCTGACATATAGGAAATATAGTGATTTCATACTCACTCACCTTATTGAGTGTCATTTATTATTGTATTTGTATAATAATGTTCCTATTTCTCATAGACATTGTGGGCATGGTGTTTGGAAAGGCTATAAGCCTTGATTTTTAAGAGTTAATTTTGAAAATGTAAATAATGATATTCTGGAGTCACTTATTCACTTTGAGTGTCCTCGTGCTCTTTGGACTCACATTCAAGAGTTATATGGATATCATGAACTCTGCCATCTCTCGATGATTATATTTCCAATTCCAATGTTCATCTTCATTCATTAGAGAAGATAACCCATATGTGTGATTCTTTGGAGGTTTTTGATGCTTCGGATTAAATTGAAGTTTCTTGAAAGTTTCATAACTCTTTGTCAGTGTAGAAATTCCACCTTCATTAGAGACTTTCATCATTCTTAATCAACATGTTTTTCATTTTCTTCCTAATTGGTATTCTTATTTGCTAAATTTTAGTTCCTTATTTGTGGAATCTTACATTTTAGATATGGAAGATAGATATGATGAGATTTATCACCTATTTTTTGATAGGTGTGGCACTAATATTGTCACTTTTGATTTAGTTTCCAATGGTTCTTTGTTTGTCACCTCTTTAAAACTGGGTTTCTTCCTCATTAGCTTGCGACATCATCTTCCAAGGTATTGTTGACACATGCACACATTTCAGTCACATCATTGTTCTTCTGCATTGGGATTCCACTTTATAATTCATTTTTTGAATGAGAAGTATTCCTACATTTGTTCTTATTTTATCTTCTTCCTAAGGGGAGAAATGTTGTTTTTAGATATTGGACTATACTTTTTCTTCAAGCACTCGCCATCCTTATTAGACATTACCTATTATGGGTGGGCTATGCAGTCCCCTTTTTTCTATCTTATGGGAGGATATTTGATTGTATTGGTTTGATGCATGTTGTCCTTGGTGGTTGTGATAGATTCTTCCATCCATGCATCTTGTTTGTTTCTCTCTTTTAAAGAGAAATTATCTCCCTTGAGGTTTTCTCCCTTCCTTCGCTTTGTGAGAGATTTCTATTTACATTCGATTTCATTGTTCATAGGCACCTAAAATGGTTTTTTAGCTAGGACCCATCTTGCATCAAACTCATTTTGCATAATAATTCTTCTCCCTAAGTTTCACTTATGGTGACATGTTGGAGTAAATAGACTTTTTCCTTATTTACCTAGTTAGATTTTAGTTTCTATTTAGATAGTTGCATCTAATTATTTCTTCTCTTGCCTTTATAAGTAATTCTATTATATATTGTAAAGTATCTCAATGCATTCATCCACTGATGAAATATCATTTCTCTCCACTGTGAAGGTTTATAGCTATCTTAGAACTTGGGAGGTTGATCACTCCTACAAATATTATACAAACTATGAATAATATTTTATATTAATTTTATTATTTCTTTAGAAGTAAATTATAACTATTTTTTAAAGGAAAGTAAACTATAATTGTTATGAGAGCATTGTATATTGTCTTATATGACATATGCAAAGAATATTTTTTATTTTATTTTATATTAGCGTATCTATGATAGTCTTCTAGATTTTAGTGTATCCATAATATATGTAAAATATATCTACAATAATTAACTATATGGTATTTATTACTAATACAAGCACAAATATTTATTAATTATGCAGAGGGCATATTACATTCATATATGGACTCCATCAAGAATTTGATTTGACATATTTGTGAAAATTTAATGCATGAAAAATTTAAAACTATATATTTTTTTTAATTTTATACTTTTTATTCCAAGATTAGTATATTAATATTCTTTATAAATATATATAAATGCAAAAGAAATATTCATACACTATTTTATTCATATAATGTATAAATATATAATATATTAAAATTGTATTATAATAATAGATTACGAATAATAGTACAAATTTTAGAAAATTAAAAGTGTCCTACAAAAAATGTAGAAAAAAATATGAAATAAAAATATAATGATATAATAATATTATAATAATTTGTTATTAATTATTTTCTTTTTTATTTTGTAAAGTTTTAAATAAAAATATAAAATTATACATGATATTATAATTATATTTTAATAATAACTTAATTGTAATTACAATATAATAATATAATAATAATCCAATATCAACTAAATATAATAATTTAACATTCTTTTAAATAAAATACTGAGCAACAATAATGAACCAATATAATATCTTAAAATAACGAAGAATAATAAACAAATATATTATCTTTGATACACTTTATCTGTATTCTTCCAGAGGTTAAGTGTATATACATATACGACTAACCCAATTCAACATTCCTCTCCCCTAAATGATTTCATGATTTCAAACAGATATCCCTTTCCCCTCGTGCATAGACGCACATTGAGTACTTTTTAATTGTAAATGATCGAATGCATTGCGGGTCATTCACTTCTCCACATCTTTCATCGCTTTTTAGTAGCACGTAACATCAAAACCCACAAAGCATAATTATATTTATCATTTTCCAGTCCTGCTTTTTTCAAAAGACAAAGTCTGCAGCATTACGCAGAGCCTATGCTGCTCGTGGTGCTCAAATCAAAGCCCACCTCCATTGGCTGGAGATTATGACCGCATTGAGTGGCCCTTCATTCTGGCTATGCTTCAAGCTCTGGGGTTTGGACCTCATTTCCTGCAATCTATGGAGATGCTATTTGGAGATGCTTCTGCTTGCATTACTATCAATGGGGCCCAATCTGACACCTTTGGGCTTTTTAGATCCATCCGGCAAGGTTGTCCTCTAGCCCCTGCCTTATATGTACTTGCTGCTGAAGGTTTTGGGTATTTGTTGGCCAACTCTGTTTCTACTAGTTTGGTTCAGGGTATTTCTCTCCCTGATTCTTCTTCCCAACTGGTCAATGGTCATTTTGCTGATGACTCCTTCCTCACTCTTATTGAGGATGAGGAGAACATCTCCAATGCCTTGCATTGCTTGGACACCTTTTGTGAAGCCTCTGGATCTTCCATTCAATGGTGCAAAACTCTTTGTTTCAGACAGTCTTTTCTTCCAGCCCCGCCTTGGCTTGCTAATTTCGGCTGGAAATGGGTGCAACATGGAGAAGTTTTTCACTTTCTGGGCATTCGTTTTGCCTTTCATGGCTCTTCTGTGGAATTATGGAATGTTGTTCTTGCTAAAATTGAGAAAAAGTTGCACTACTGGATTTGCAAGCCGCTCTCTCTTGCAGGGAAGCTCCAGATTTGTTCGAAAGTACTGGCTGCCACCCATGTTTATTATTCTTCTTGTTGGGCTCCCTCCAAGGCCTCTTATATCAAGCTTGAGCGTCTGCTCAGAGACTTTCTTTGGGCCTCTGGGGCTGATGGCCATGGGTTTCATAGGGTTGCTTGGGAATACTGCTGCCTTCCCCGTGACTCTGGAGGTCTGGGCCTTCTTTCCAC
>MU222818.1:99491-111140 GCA_018584345.1 Thuja plicata
TTTCAAGGTCTCCCAGTCGGCCCTAGACTCCAACATCTGGGAGTTCATGATCCTTGTTGTCCTTTTTGTGGGCACCCTAAGTCCTTTTTGCACATTTTTTGGTTCTGTAGGAGAGCTCAACAGTATTCCCAGTGGATTCATGATTTTTTCAAGCCTTTTCGGCCTAAGCCATTCTCTTGGCATATGATTGTCTTAGGAGACTCTCCCAGACTCCCCTCCAAGTTTACCCAAATTTGGCATACTTTCAGGATGGAGATTTTGTTTAATCTTTGGAAAGATAGAAATGCTGTCATTTTTGCTCACAGCTCTATTGATACTAATGTTGCTATGTATAACAAAGCTACTATATGCAATAATGTGATTATGCAGATTCAAGTGCAAGCCAATAAAGTGGCTCTGGAGGTTGCTCACCTGCAGGAGCTTCTCAACCATTGGGGCAATGCTCCCTGTACTGTTGCCTGGGTTCCTCTAGATGCTCTTTCTGCTGAGGGTACGCCTCCCAGAGGCCGCCGCCGCGGGCGTAGCTCCTCTGCGCGCCGCTCACACACGCCACGGTCCCAGGCCCCTCGCCATCACTCTCCGAGAGGTGGTGGGGATGGTTGGCGGCGCCGCTCAGCTTCTCCGCCTCTGCAGACTTCTAGATGGGGGCCAGCCCCTACGCAGTCTGCCCCTGCTTGCGCCCCTGGTGCTCGCCGTGGCTGGGATTGGCCTCCTACCACTTCTTCCAAGTTCCCCCGCCTGGCGCTTGCTATCTCCCCGCCTAGGGCGGATGACAAAGAAAAAGAAAAAGAAGCTGTTGATAATGATGGTTGGTCGCTTCCCGACCCTTCTGTCAATCCCACTAAGAAGTGGGGATCGGATGATCAAGATCCGCCACCTTCTGGAACTTCTCTTGCTGCCTAAATGGCATTTTGTTTTTTTGATGAATAATTTTATGTATCCGGCTTAGCCGTGTGAACTCTGCGGGGTGATTCTTTATCCCCCGGCCCCTTTTTGTGGATATGTAACTTTATTATTTTTTAATAGAAAAGGAACTATTCATCAAAACAAAAAAAAAGACAGTCTGAAGTTTTAATAGCATTTGGAGCCCAAAAGCTACATAGGAAATCACTAGACTTCACTGCTACTAATAGCAGTTTTATTTTGTTGACTATATGTTAATCTACTTTGCATTCTTTGAACTGGTGTGAAACAGTCAATTATTACATGAACTACTGAAGGATAGGTAGCTAACAAGAGCAGCGAATGCATTATCTTGTATTTATAAATGCGAAAACTAAAGATGAAACAAAAGCAACTAACTGATTGTAAATTAATTGACTAAGGTTGGGGTCTTATTGAGGGGGTCTTCCTTAAAAATAGAGTTGTACCAGTTGAGATTTTTTAGGAATTTTCAAAGGTGTCGTCTCATGAATTTTATAGTGTGTTTCAACTTAGAAATTTAGGCTCCTAAATTTAAGGAAAATCTTTCTTTTTTTTGGGGGGAATTTATTTGGTTTTGGTGAGAATAAAATGTGCAGATCTTTGACATGTGGCAAAAATTTATTGGTGCACTACAAATTTTACAGTGGTAGCAGGAAGAAAGTACTTGATTGGTGTCTCCATTTATTGGTGCAATGCAAATTTTACAATAGCAATACCTTTGGAAACTCCTTCGATCCCTGTTCCGAGCAAACAACATCAAATGGATCAAACAATGCCAAATCAGTTAAACCATGGAAGATTATGGAGCTAACAAAAGTAATCAATACATTATTATGCATTAAAAAATCCTTAAACTAGTAGTGAAACTAAAGAAACTAATTGATTGTAAACTAATTATCTAATAGTTTAAGAAACTTATTGAAGGTGTAAATTATATGAAGATTAGTGTAGAGTTTTCTACACTAAGCAGATTAGGTAGAAATTGTAAGAGAAATGACACCCACAATGAGAGTTAAATGGCCGAAGCGGGGATGGATAAATTAGGACTCATCTTGCATGCTTTACATCTTGAAGCTTCACTATTGTATTTCAAGTGATTTGTTCAATTTTAATTTTAAGCTACTAGTATATGAGTTCATGCCCAATGATAGCGTGTTATATAATCTACATGAAAATCTACAACCAAAAGTTGTTCTCTAATGTCACGTCCATTATCAAATTTCTTTTGGTATACCTTGTGGGATATGAAATACAACAACAATTTTCTAGATGGGAATTTTGGGGCTAAAGTTTTAAACTTTGGCCTATCTAAAGAGATAAACATCTTGGGCAATGAAGATTGGACCAGACAATTGTGTTGTTTTCCAAGATAATTTTAGAGCTGGTGATGTTAGTCTGGAGCGCACGGGGACATCGTGGACTGGATACACAAGAGAATTTTGATGGGCGGGGAAGACATGACAGTGTTTGACGATCGCATGGTTGTTTTACATTTGGGTTTGGTTTGCACTAATAGAGTGCCTAACCAACGGCCTTCTATGAGAAAAGTCGTGGAGAGATTAGTAGCGTGCGGTGGAGATAAGTGCAAGGAGACTTTTCAGCATCTCGAAAGGATTTTGAGTTCCGATTTCGACAGCGACAATAAAGCGGTTTACTCTCTAGAAACGAACTTGTAGAAAATTGTCCACATAATTTTGGGGCTTGTAACCTCGAGCCAAAAGACTACGTTGGTTTTGTTCGTATAAAGAAAAATAAACAAAGCATGCTTCATAGGGTTGGAATTTAAGATTAAATGACAGTAGCTTCTGCGTGAAATAAGGAGACATCTGATTTTATAACCTGTTCTCATAAATATTATTATATTGTTTAAAATGTGTTTTCTCATATGGTTCTTTTCTATGGTTTGTCAAATATACATTGAATGTGTTTAGATTTTTCTTATTAATATAATTGTTTAATATAAAAAATATTGATTGAATTTTTTATTTTTAATTATAATTTTTATTTTATTTTGTTTTGTTTCATGTATAAATTTATTAAGTTTTTATAATATTATAAATTATTTTTTATTATATATTTATGTGAATTACAAAATGTGAGCATGATTCGATTAGTGAGAGTTTCTCGTGGTAAAGCACAAGGTTGTGAGGTCCAATCTTTCCACAGTCCATGTAGTATCAGAAGATGTGTTCCACTAGCATCACCAGTTACGTTAAAAGTTTACTAGATGCATTGTAGTTTATAGGGTTGCTATACTCGATTCTTGTAGTCTTAGAAAAATTATATGTACTGTTGGGTGTGTTCCTTGCTTAGATGTGTAGGACCCCCTTGATCCAGAGTTGATGATGCTAGTTTGAATGTGAAACAGTAGTTAGGACCCAAAACAAAGTGAGTGGGTTCATCTTTGTCCCACAACATGTTTAATGGATGCTCCCAAGGTTTTGGACCTCTCACTTCTTTGGAAAGAACTTTTCAAAGGTTGTTAGTTCAAACCCTCTCATAGTCTCGAGATTGTGTATTCCGAGGAAGGTATGGCTATAAAAATAAAGGATCACTCCTTGGACCAATCTAACTATGGTGCGTAAGACTCTAGCTACAAGGTTTTGAAATGGATATGAAATAGGGTAGGGGTCTAATTATGCACTCTAGAGCTCCAACCTACTCCTATACAACTTAATTTCATTAGAGGGGTCAACACTTGATTCAAATTCAAGCTAATAGATATAGGAAAGAGTTAAATGAAAAGTGGTTTAGGAGGTTACTCCCCCTTTATTGAATTTTTGATTAATTTTCTAGTTATACAATAAGGCTAAGTAAGAGACATGAAAATTGAACAAGAACTAGCTGGAAGAAAGAGATACAGGTCTGACAAAGAAATTTAGAACATAGATGTGGAAAGGAGAATAAAAGAAGAACCTATCATTGAAACTCTAGCTGAAAATTGTAGGACTAATTCTCTTAGTGGCATTGGACTTAAGAGACCCAAAAATTATATTGTCTATGTATTTCGAAACCAGAATGTCCCTCTTACACGTCTTTTGAAAAATGTATAAAAAAATATGACACTAAATCAATAAGTGCAAACTATGTGTGAAATACAAAAGCATCCTAATCTTTGTTTTAGATTAGGTATCTTCTTGTTTTTGTCCACCTTGTTCAAATTTGCATCAATTCACCTCTAGATTTGTGAACCTGCACACAAGAGAGGAAACATGGTGTTTGTGTCCCACTTTTTTGAACATCCTATTTTTTGTTGAAATTACACATTTTTGATAAATTATGATTATTTACACCTTGAGAGACCCCATTTGAAGGATTAAATTGAAAATGGTTAGATGAAATCCTCTTGGATCAAACTCTCTTTGGTATAATCTCTCTACTCTGCACTCACACCTATAATCGAATCTCCTTTCCACCCATCAAAATGATGACAAAAATCACATTAACATTAAGTTTTTGCGGGATAAAATGAATTAATTTGACAAACCCAAATACAGGATGATAGTACTCATAGAAAGATTTCCAATATATATATATATATATATTGTAAATTATGACTTTGGTTTTTAAGTTTTACTAAACATAGGTTATCTGACCATTTAGCAACTTCTTTGTTCGATGCTTCTGGAAAAATAGTAAATTACAAAAAAAAATTATAGAAAATATCTAGGAAATAGGTATTTCTATTACCTTTCTAGCAAAAGAATAAAAAATGAATTTCTATATATACAGATCAAGTTAGAGTAATCCAAATGAACCTATGTCCAAATTATAGTTAATGCCACTTCATGACTCAATAAACTATAAAATATGCAGCCAAATTGAATGAAACCAATTGGTTTCTCTCAATATTGGTCTTAGAAACCTAACTTCAAAATAATTACATTCTTATCAATTTTATAAAAAAAAATTATGTTGATCAAAGTGAATGTCACTCCTGAAAAATGTTGATTTTTCAAACAAACCAATTTTTGAAGGAGAAGAAAAAATGGATAGAAATAAATTCTACTTTAAAAAAAAAAACTATCTTTAGAAGCTAGAAACAAAATTATAAAAGTCACTAGTTTACATCATCTTCAAATTCTTAATGTTTTTTCAGCAATAGGTGTCTGAAAATGGAGTTATTTTTGTCTGAATGTTTGTTCTAGTGTGAAAGTTGGCCAAAAAGTGGGACACAGTATTATGGGATCACTACCTACAACAATAATTTTTGAAATGGTCCTCAAATTTGAATTAATGAGTGATGAATCACAATGATATACCTTCTCCAATGAATTCTCCTTGTCTAGAAGCTTTCATTCAAAAGGCACTTGATGTGATAAAGGAAGCTCTTGGATGTCTTCACTAGTGGGAGGAACATAAGAACTTGATAAATGTGGCAATGGAAATGAGGAGGTGAAGGCCTCCATCTATACTGAACTTCAAAGAAGTGTGTGAAAGCCCAAAAGTAGGCTGAATTGGATAAGTTTTTCCGCTCACCAAAATTTAACCAATGAAATGTTCAAATTTGGGTCCCTTTTGACTTGACATTAGGGCTTAGTGCCATGATCGAGAATCTAGGGTAACTTTGTTGTATAGTTCCATAGTTCACTGGGACTAGAGCATTAGGCACCCTACTCCAATCCTAGAGAGCTAGATCGAGGTTGGAGGAACTTGAAGAAAACTATACACATGAAATTAGGCTCTAGGATGAGTAGGATCAGACAAATTAGAGGGCACAAAATTAGGAGGAATAAAGTAAGGGCTAGGAGAGCTTATAAATATATGAGGATGCATTTTAGGACACTATTTCTAGCCCCCTCTTTAGTAGGAGTATAAAAAAATGCTCATATTCTCAGTAAAGTATAGGATATTATCAAAACAATTTCACTGAGACATAAGAGGAAAAATGAAATAAAAAGTTCCCAAGACAATTTAGATATAATCTATCTCAAATACCAAGGAAAAGGGATAAAATATGATAAAAAAAATGTTACTCGCACATGGAGAATGCAAGAGGGAAGAATAAAAGAACACATGTTTTCTTGAGTTAGTAAGATATTACTCACTATAATCACAATGATATACCTTCTCCAATGAATTCTGCTCGTCTAGAATCTTTCATTCAAAAGGCACTTGATGTGAGAAAGGAAGCTCTTGGATGTCTTCACTCATGGGAGGAACATAAGAACTTGATAAATGTGACAATGAAAATGAGAAGGGGAAGGCCTCCATCTAAACTGAACTTCAAAGAAGTGTGTGAAAACCCCAAAGTAGGTTGAATTGGATAAGTTTTCCTGCTCACCAAAATCTATTCAATGCAATATTCAAATTTGGGTCCTTTTTGACTTGACATTAGGGATTAGTGCCATGGTCCAGAATCCATGGGTACTCTATTGTATAGTTCCATAGTCCTATGGGAATAGAGCATTAGGCACCCTACTCCACTCCTAGAGAGCTAGATCGAGGTTGGGCGAACTCAAAGAAAATTGTGCATGTTAAACTAGGCTCCAGGATGAGTTGGATCAGACAAATTGGAGGGCACAAAATTAGGAGCAATAAAGTAGGGGCTAGGAGAGCATATAAATATATGAGGACGCATTTTAGGACACTATTTTTAGCCCCCTGTTTAGTAGGGGTATAAAAACATGCTCATACTCTCAATAAAGTATAGGATAGTATCAAAACGCTTTCGCTGAGACATAAGAGGAACAAGGAAATAAAAATTTCCCAAGAGAATTTAGATATCATCTATCTGAAATCCCAGGGAAAAGGGATAAAATATGATAAATAAATGTTACTCACACATTGAGAATACAAGAGGGAAGAAGAAAAGAACACATGTTTTCTTGAGCTAGTAAGATGTTACTCACTATAAGCCATATTGAAAAAGAAAAGACAAGGCTGAATTCCTATCCTAGTAAGGTATTTCTTACCATGACTTGTGCAAACAAGACAAGAGTTAAATATGCCTAGAAAGGTATATATATGCTACTTGATTCTAGAGATTACAAAAAAAAATACTAGTTAACTAGGATTACCTAGACACAAATAAAAATTGCTCAATCAGAAACTTACATATGGAGAACTTGTAAGTGTGAAAGAAATTTAGAAATATTAAATTTTTAATGGGAGTAATGAAAATGGAATAATTGAAATGAGAATGGAAAATAGAACAATCTGAGAAGGGAACACACTAACCACCTAAGCAGCCAACGCTTAGATTGTGGCTTGAGACAAGCCTTCAAAATGTGATGATTGAACTTGAATGTTTTTCGTGTATCCAAGAATATCTTGTATAGGTGCATTCTTGATGGCTTGGATAATATAACTTAGAATGAGAGATTTTTGGGCACCCTGATGCTATGAAAAAAGATTGAATCTAGTTCTCTCTTCATGTTACTCTTCAGGTAAAATGTCACCTCATAGTTTAGTGACATTGGGTTTCATATACAGATGTCTCTTATCAAAGCCAAGTTATGAAAACACATAATTGTCAAAGATGACACCATTTCATTCCACAAAAGTTAATGATGCATATATCCTTCACAATTTGAGAGAGAGTAGCATGATTAGATCTAGAGGTTCTATAAAAACATGTATAAGGTGATTCTATAGGATGGGCAAGCCACAGACATTAAGAAGATATCGCAAGTGATTATATCAAGAAGAATTTCTAAGAGAAAAGTTGTGCACAAGGAGAGTAAAATGGAGGAAGTGGAGGTGGATAAATTGACTCATTTTTCATGCTAACAACGGGAAGCATCTCTGTTGCATTTCAAGAGAGAGTCTAATTTCAAAATCTTCGTATACAAGTTCATTCTATATGGTAGCTTGTTTGACAATCCCCAATAAAATCCAAAATGACAAGTGGTTCTTTGTTGGCTGATCCATTGTTAAATTTCTCTTGGCATGTCTTGAGGGATTAGTTATATGCGCCATAGTTTCTCCCCTCCAATATTGCACTTGGATATGAAATTCGACAATATTTTGCTAGATGGGGATTTTCGGGTGAAAATTTCAAATTTTTTCTCATCCAAAGAGCTAAATAGGTTGGGTAATGAGTACACGGTGTTTGGTTATGTAGGGTTAGACAGGTGCATGAACACTCACTCTTTCATAGATCTAGAAAATTTATTTTGATTAAATTAAATTATATATATATATATATATATAATTGAGACATATTTTTAAATATATTGAGTTTTAATTATAATTAATTAATGTTGACTTAATTAATAAATTATTAACTAATTGTTTAAAGATTAAAGTATGATTAATTTAATTAGTCTTTTTTATTATTGGTATAGTTATGAACTTAATTGTAATTGGAATGTATTTAATTTTTGTTGACATGTTTTGCATTGAAGTTTATTTTGTTGTGTTTATTTATCATTGAGAGTAGAATTAAGTCCACTATAGGTTGAGCATGCTAGAGGTGGGTGAGGTATTTATTTTGCATATATGTCATACTTGCATTATGTCTATGAAATGTTTTTT
The DNA here is from genome assembly GCA_018584345.1 of Thuja plicata. Taxonomy (NCBI): domain Eukaryota; kingdom Viridiplantae; phylum Streptophyta; class Pinopsida; order Cupressales; family Cupressaceae; genus Thuja; species Thuja plicata. The sequence continues at coordinate 107,895 of MU222818.1, forward strand.
GTTTGATTTTATTCACCCAACCTTGTTCATATGTATGCATGATCATTCCTAGGGATATTGTATGAGTTTTATGGTTATGTGAGAACTAGTTTGTTCATGTTCTGGCAAGGGACTACTTTGAGAAATATTATAACCATTATCATGTGATTCAATCTACAAGCCTAGGGTAGGTTATCTAGGTTCTTAGGAAGGAATTGTCTTGCAATGTAGGTCGGGGCCCTAAAGTGGTTGTCATTATAAGTCATTGTAACTAGCTTAATAAAGTGATAAATTAATAAATTTACTAAGTAAAACATTACTAAGATAATTATAGTGCCTCATCCATACCTTGAGTATTAGTACTAGAGAGATATGGGAGTGGAGGATGATGCTTGTCCACCCAAGGGGCATAGTGACATGACATGAATGGTTTTGTTGTCGGTACGAAAGGATTTTTTAAATCTACATATGATCACACTCGGGGAATGAAGTCCTGTGGATCATCGCAAGGGGTTGAATGTGGTGAAACTTCCCTACATGTAATCTAGTTTCCTACAAGTTTTTGGTGCCTCCGGTAGTGTGTCTTGAACTCTTACCAATGAAATATTCAATTTGGGTCCCTTTTGACTGGACATTAGGGCTTAGTACCATAATCTAGAGTTCAGGGGTACTCTATTATATAGTGCCATAGTTCACTGGGACTATAGTATTAGGAACCCTAGTCCAATCCTAGAGAGCTAAATAGAGGTTGGAGGAGCTCTAAGAAAACTAAGCACTTGAAATTAGGCTCTAGGATAAGTAGGATCAGTTGTGCATAAAATTAGGAGCAATAAAGTGAGGCATAGAAAAGAATATAAATATATGAGGATGCATTTCAGGATACTATATTTATCCCCATCTTTAAGCGCAGTATGGAAATAAACTTATAGTCTTAGTAAAGTATAAGATGCTATTAAAATGTATTCATTGAGACATAAGAGGAACAAGAAAATAACAAGTTCCCAAGGGAATTCAGATATCATCTATCTCAAATACATAGGAAAAAAGGAGAAAATATAATAAAAAAATGTTACTCACACATGGATCATGCAAGAGGAAAGAAGAAAATAAGATATGTTTTCTTGAGGTAGTAAGATGTTACTCACTATAAGCCATATTGAAAAAGTAGAGACAAGGCATGATTTCCTATCGTAGTAAAGTGTTTCTTACCATGACTTGTGTATATAACACAAGAGTCAAATGTGTCTAACAAGGTTTCTATATGCAAGTTGATTTAGGAGATTACAAATAAAAACACTAGTTAACTAGGATTACCTAGACACAAATGAGAATTGCTCAATTAGAAACTAGCATACAGAGAACTTTTGAGTGGGAAAGAAATTTAGAAATATTAAAATTTAAATTAGAATAACGCAAATGGAATTATGGAAAGGAGAATGGAAGATGGAATAATCTGAGAAGGGAAAACACTAACCACCTAAGCAACCAATGCTTATATTGTACATTGAGACAAACCTTTAAAATGTGATGATTGAACCTGAATGTTTTTAATGTATCCAAGAATATCTTATCTAGGTGTATTCTTGATGGCTTAGACAATCTAACTTACAATGAGAGATTTTTAAGCACCCTGATATTATGAAAAAAGATGGAATTTGGTGTTATCTTCATGTTACTCTTTAGGTAAAATGTCACCTAAGAGTTTAGCAACCATTTAGGTGTCATATTTATTTCTAGTAGCCATGGTGATATTGGGTTTAATATATTGATGTTGCTCATCAAAACCAAGTTATGCAAACACGAAATTGTGAAAGATAACACCATTTCATTCCACATAGCTTAATGAGGAATTTATCCTTCAAAATTTGAGAGAGAGTAGCATGATTGGATCTGGAGGTTCTATAAAAAAATGTAAAATGTGATTCTATAGGATGGGCAAGCCATAGACATTAAGAAGATATGTGACACATGACTATACCAAGAATAATTTTTAAGAGAAAAGGTATGCACAAGGAGATTAAATAGGGGAAGTAGAGGTGGATAAATTGAGACTCATTTAGCATGCTAACATCTAGAAGCATCTTTGTTGCATTTCAGGAGATCGGTCTAATTTCAATATCTTCATATACAAGTTCATGCCCTATCTTGTTTGACAATCTCCACAAATATACAAAATGATAAGTGGTTCTTTAGTGACCGATCCATTATCATATTTCTCTTGGCATGTCTTGAGGGCTTATTTATATGCGCCATGATTTATCCCCTCAAATATTGCACTTGGAAATGAAAATCCAACAAAATTGAGCTAGATGGTGATTTTGGGTCACCAAATTAAAATTTTGGTGCATCCAAAGAGATAAACAGGTTGGGTAATTAGTACATGATGTTTGGTTATGTAGGGTCACATAGATACATAACCCCATGTATGAACACTCACTCTTTCATATCTAGACAATTTTTTTTGAAGTAATTAAATAAATATATATATATATATATATAATTTTTTATTCTTAAAAAGGTCAAATGGTAAAAACCTTCACACCTTTTTTATTTTTTGGCATTCAAAACACCGAAATGGGATGAGGCCACCTAACTTTCAGCATTTTGGCCTCCGAAATGCCAAAGTTAGGTGAAATCACCCATAGGCTATTTAACTCGGCCGAGTAACATGTTGTTCACTCGCGTTTTTTTTTTCTGGTTCATTTTTTTCTTGCCTCCTCGTCTGTTCATCATTTTTTCTTTCCTCCTCATTGGTCATCATCATGTTGCCTCTCCTCACACTTAGTGGCCTTAATCTTCTTTCCTCCTCATGCTTTTCAGGTAGCGTGTTGTCAGTTTCCCCCTCTTCATTATGGTTGTGTTCTTTTTTTAGATTCGGTTTAGGGTTTTGTCTTCGACCTAGTCAGGTCGTTCTCCCTCCTAGGTCCCTAGGGTTCGTGCCCTTGGACCTGTTGGTTCCTTTTCTTGCTGATATTAGAATACCCTTCAAGGGTTCACTCTATTTATCCCCAACACTGGTTCAGCATAAAATAGAACAACAGAAACAAGGTTTTTTAAACCTTCTGCACTTTGAGTTCCACAAACTCGGGCGGGAATACCCGTGGAATTACAGGACATGTTAACTGTAATTTTTACTGAAATAGACCAAAACTGAAAGTAAAGACTTTGTTTTAAATGATTGATAGTCACCTCACTGAACAAAAATAGACCAGTGCTCAATCCTAGGGCATGGAGTCATGTATAACTGGTTTCAAAACATCATGATTA
>MU222818.1:121129-144873 GCA_018584345.1 Thuja plicata
GTCGCCTACTCGCTGACCTTCAAGTTAACTTTAAAAAACAACTCGCGACTGCGCGATGCATAATTTTTCAACTCGTCGCCTACTCGTAGGCATAATGAAACTTGACTCAAACAGCTCGCGACTGCGCGATTTACATTTCAAAACAGCTCGTCGCCTACTCGCATAACTTAAAAACTTGATATAAAACCAGCGCGACATAGCGACTAAGGATGAAAATGACTTCAAAAAGTGACTTGACTCATTTTTTGGCGGTAAAGCACAGAATTTAAAATCAAATAAGCCCGGGAAACTGACAAGACCAAGGGATTCAAAAATTTTATTTTACAGTGCCAACAGGACCTATGGAGGGGCTTTTTTTCTCTTCTTAGTCTCTTTTTCTTTGCATTTTTAGAGTTAAGGTTTTGGCATCGTGTCCTATCACAAGTTTTTGGCCTCCAAAAGGCCGAAAATAGCTTCTCCCATAGCTATTTTCAAAACCATGTGAAGTTCACACTTTCAGCCCTTTCAGGATTTTGGACCTCTGAAAAGCCAAAGCATCCAAAGACAAGGTATTCCTTCCCATATGTTTTAGTATTTTGGTCTCTGAAACCTCCTTCTGAATTTAACACACTGAAAGTCTGAAATAATTTAATCAGCCCCCTAATCTCTTCGAGATTTTGGGTTTTCACACCTTGATTTTCTGCAAGTTTTTCACACTCTGCAAGTTTGAAAGGGCTTGATTATTTACAACCTCATACTTTCCAATTTTATCCTTTTTGCACCCCGACCTTGTCTTCATCGTCTGAAAGCATGAAAAAGTCCGAAAGAGCCAAAATTTCATTTCTGGCTACTTAAGAGCTCTCTGCTTCTGGTTTTCTTTATTTTCTTGTTTTCTTTCTTACTTTATTAGTTTCCTTTCAATAAAGATACTGATACTTGCATGTCTTCTCACAAGAATGCCTGAGAATAGGACAACATCATCGAAGAAGTATCTATTCAAGGGGAACGACCCCCCTTCAAAGATTAGAAACAACCATACATAGATCACCGATACAAACATCAGGAATGTAGACTAGGATGAGTTCCTAGTAAGATGTTCCCAACCAACAGGAAGGACTTAAGACTGCACCTCCCTGGTTCTATTAGGCCTATTCAATGTAGAAGCCCACCCAGTATCAGTCATGTACTTCAAGCTTATCATGACCTTAGCCAACCAGTACATAATAGATGAAAAGGTGGTTTATAATATAGAAGGACATGTAGTCCTTGACCTAAGGCCCAAAAACATAGAAGAGGTCTTCCATCTCTAGAAGGGCGTAGACAAATTCTATGACTTCTATATCAAAAAATGGTGGAGATGATTCAAGAACAAGACTGAAAATGCTTATGATATTTCAAACTGGGAATAACTCCAATAGCCTCTCCCAAAGAACAAATTGAACAAAATAGATCTCAGAAGGGGATACTTGAAAGATGAAATCCAGGAAGAAGTTACATTGATAAGCTGGGTGTATGGACAACCTTAGTCTATACAACTAGAGAACTAGATGATTCTTTTGATAGAGAAGATCAAGAACCACAAGGCTAGGTTTGATTGGGACACCATCCTAAGTGACAAATTGGATGAGAAACTGACTGTAGTAAAGCACAACCCAAAGTTCTAGATGACTATGTATGTAGTGTACCTATTAGCCGCATGAGTGGACTATCTAGGGCTCATAAAATGGGGAAAATTTAATGAACCAAATGCATGGCCTCATATTGTCTATCCATAATTGGTGAGAATGATAGATATGGCTAAAGATAGCCCATACTATAGAATAGTTCAACTAATGCCTTTATCTTCGCAGTCATTAGACCCATAAAGGGTGACTATTTGAAGAGGCTATTAGAAGAAGTTGTTGCCAAAATAAGGTCCATAGGGGTGTATTACACACGGTTCTAAACTTTAACATACATATGAGTAGCAAGATCTACCCTACACCCCAATAAGCTACCACAGTACCCATCTGATTGGGTAATCATCCTAGAAATGGCTCGACAACTTTCATATGCATATGAACACATCAAGCATAAGAAGAAGCATTGGTGGGATTCCCCATTTCCCTAGGCCCCTACACTCTCCGGGATATGAAGTTTTGTAAGTTATTGGCCTTTGAGTAGGATGAGTGCCCACTCCAACTATATAAGAACATTCGGGCCCAATTTGATCCCATAGGCAAATACAACCATATCATTGGCAAGTTATACATCCATGAACCATAGGTCTAAGATAATTGGATAAATTGTGTGGATGACCATGAGGTGAGGATCATGGATTACTGCAAGATGTCCCTCACACTAGAAAAAGTGACCTTATAGATCAACATTCCCCCCAAAGTTTGGGAAAAGGATTAAGATAATGTGCTAGAGTCAATTTATACTTTGGATAAAATATACAACAGGCTCATCTTGAATGCAAAGATAGATAAGTAGGGAAATGAAAACATAGAATTTAGAGAAAGGCATGTTGTTAGAATGACTAAGAAATGGATCAATAGGCCCTATCAAATGGATCCTATTCCTGTGAAGACACTAATCGATCCACCCAAGAAGGCAGATAAGAAACATGGAGAAAGTTCCACAGTGCCTGGATACAAGAAGGCTCCACCTTAGAAGCCGTAAAAAGTATATGGGGATGAACGTGCAGTAGAATATGGTTCTAATCCTAGGAAAAAGGCCCAAAAAACTAAGATGACAAGATAGATCCTCTTGTTGGGTCATCATAGGCCACCCAAGGGGAAGGCCCCTCTGACCTGTCTCTCTCTACCACTAGAGAGGGGAAGAGAACTTACAAAAGAAAGAGAGATTATGCCTCTCCGTGATTGGAAACCTTACAAGAAGAAACAGAATTGGAAGAGGTTCAATTAGTGAAAAGGAAAAGATATCAGGAAGCCTCTCTAAGGAAAAAGGAGATCACAAGGAATCAGCCAGAAGCTCCTAAAGAGCATGATAATCCATCTGATACCCTAGTTTTAGAAGAGTTCCTCATGTCTAATTTTGAATGCCTAGAGGGTTTTTCAGACCAGGGGAAAGATACACCTGACTCAATGATAGGGATTGAAATGGGAAAATAGGCACCCATTTAGCCTCAAGTGATCCTTACTCCACCTCCATCCCAATTCAAAAACCCCACACTAAATGTGCATATCACAAGAGTACACTCTATCACTTACCAAAGGCTAGAGACTCAAGTTGTCAGTGTTGCCCAAAGCATAGTAGGGAGTAAGACTATAGGAGAGAGTTTAGCATCAACTCCACCACCTCACAATCCAACTCCACCAACCTCTCTCCCACCGCCTATTCCAAATCCACAACCTTTTCTCCCAACTCCCATGCCAGATCTACCTCCTTCTACTTCTACTCCACCACCTACGATGCCAATGCCAAATCCACTACCATCTTTTAATTTTCCTTGCTTTATCCTGACTCCCCAAGTGTTGGTAAGAACAAAAGTTGCATCTCCCTTCAAAACAACAATGGAAGCCACAACATGCCTTAATGCGTATATAAAAATCAGTTCTAATGGCAATGAAGGCCAAGATAAAGGTGAACAAGAGGTTGCAGTAGATGAAGAGAAGAGAGAGGAAGGAAGCCATTAAGCAGAAATACGTGAGGGAGAAGGTAGAGAAGAAGGTGAACGTGGGGGAGAATTAGATAAAGAGGAGGGGGTGAGCCCTGAATCACAAAGCTTGGCTTCTGTCCTCCATATTTCCCTATATGATCTAGTTACTACCTTTAGTAAACCTACTTGGTTCACTAAAGAGATTCAGCCACATAAAAGGACTTACACAGTTGAAGAGGAAGTATAAGACACAGATATGTCATTTCTAGGGTAGACCTTCAATAAAATAGAGATTAATATACCAGCAAGGACTATATATTATGTCACTCAAGACACCAAGTGTCTTTGGAAGGCATAGGTGGTAGTTCCTTTGACTAGCACCTCTCAAGCACAAATCACCCTAGAAGATTATACATTTGAAGAGGGAGATCTGGGATAACCAAAAAGGGAAGGAAGTAAGACCCTGGCAGCCTTAGGCCTCAAACATGCTCTGTGATTTATGAGCAAAGATGAGGAAATTATCAAGTTCTTTACAGAGTAGAATGAGGCTCTGAAGAAATTCATTCATAAAATAGTGGGTCCCATTGACCCAAGTTTCCTAGAGGCCTCATTACAAATTGTACTAGAGAAGAGAGCTACTCTAGACTTTCCAGGGCCCGAAAGGTAGGACTACCCCCTCTTTCATTCAGGAAAGTGTTGATTGGTAGAATGATCTTGAACAGTTTGGAGAAGGGGTTATCATACTTGTTTTTGGGCCTTTCAGAGTTATTGTAGTGGAAACCACAAAGTTGGTGAAGATTATGGAGAGTGACAAGGGGTTAGATTTTGAATTGACCAAATGGTGAACTTCCCTCTAAGACCTCAAGATATTCAAGAAGCAACGCTTCCAAATTCTGGTCATGATATATGAAGGCAAGGAGCTAGATAACTTCAGAACCTATATTAAGCTCATAGCCAAAACAATTAAGGTTCGTGAAAAGTGCATGGGCCACATACAACAAAAGCATAAGGAGGTTATGGAATGGGTAGACAAAATAGAAAAATTCTTCACAAATATGGACTTGGAGTTATATCGAGATCAAGAAAGGAAAAATCTATGCCCAGCCAAAGAGGTAATACAACAATTCAAAGATATTCTGGCAGGTGTTACACCAAAGAAGGCCTCCACCAACTTTTCTATTCAAAAGAAGATATGCAAAGGATGTCTGAGCATGATGAAGAGATCAATTTCCTCTCTTTTGAATTGACCTTTTCCTGAGAGAAGCAAGAACAGTGAATTAACAAAGTGAAGAGGAGAGAAATAAACTATGAGGAGGTACAAGATATAGTCAAGAGGTTGTGAGATTCTCATCTAGAGGTGTTCTCAAGCTAACTTCTCAAATCCAGACTCAGCCCTTTTGAGAGATGCATATTTTTGAATTTTAGCCATTTTTTTCCCGAAGGCTATCTTTTCAAATTTTTGGAGGTCTCAAAGTTTTGATTCCACACTTAGTTGGATTTTCACTTGGAAAATTTCAGTGCAGAGGTCAGGGTCTGCATTTCTGGGCCATTCCAACGAGATCACTTTTTTACATGAAAATAGAACTTCAGATCAGATGGATGCATAATTGGAGTTTGTTTTGCAAGGACTAAGGGTCCACTTTTAGTTCCCACCTCAAATAGAACCATATAGATGAAGATTACAATGGAGAACTCAGAGATCAAGAAGAAGATTCTAGCTATAAACAAGGGAACTCCAGCTCCTCCCTTTCTTCTTTCTTAGAGAGTTTGATCCCTTTTGCATGGGAAAAAAAATTGTAAATGGATTAAAGATCCATACAAGTTTTTTAGTATCATTTTAGCAATATATTTATTTAGTAAAGATCTAGTTTTAGTTTGTTTTCATTTTTTTTAGAGCTTGCGACGCCCTAGTTTCAACATTTAGAGTTTTTAGATCAGAACTCTATATATTGTAATAAAAAAATGTATTATGGTCAGATTCTTGATGCGTTAAAGATCTACAATTGGTGCTTCATTCATGGTGTGATATTTTCTTCTATCTATGCAAAATTGATGAATGTGTGCATGCTTACTCATTCTTTTCAAAGAGCCAACTATTTTATTGTGTCTCAAATATGTGTTTCTTTAAATTGGATTTTGTTGTTGTGTATATACCTTGTTGTGAAGAATGTATGAAAAATATCATCTTAGGGCTCAACGATAATTTATGTGTCTCGTGTGTGTGCTCATCTTGGTGGCTTCATGATTTGATGGATTTTTAAAATCTTGCACAAGTGAATATGTTTTCTCTCTAAACGATTGCATCCGTCGGGTATATAATTGTGATGTGGTCTGATTTATATATGGTGGGTTTGTTCCAAATATCTTTGTCATTCTATTCACAAGGAAGGATCAACAATGGTTTATGTCTGTTAGGATTTCATTTTCAGAAATTTACTTCATTCTTGTTACCCTACTCATTTAAATTTCCGTCACAATTTTGAAAGCAATCAAAAATGTCTTTAGTTTAAAACACAAATTTGCATCCTTAGTTAATTACAATCTTTGCTAAATTGGAAAATACAAAAAATCACTAAAGTTGTTTTACAATTTGATGTCTTGAAAGTACCAGAAAAGGCCTCCTCATGAACATTCAAATTTATCTACAACTAAGTTACCAAGCAAGTGGTAACACGACCCCAGAGAACCTTGGGGATAACTTCATTATTCTTTGAAGAGAGGAAATCAAATCTCAAGATCCTAGCAATTGACTTGTGTAACAATACGCTGAACATTACTATTGTAAAGTGAAATATTTACCATAGTTTAACCTACTATCATGACATATACCATATGGTTGATACCTACTAAACATATCATGATAGTTCATATCTCTTATCTAATGTTAACTAAGTAGTGTGCAACTACATGGGTCATATTATTGAGATATGTCATGGTGGACGTTATAAGACATAACATCTATGGATATGCCATGAAATGATATCTTCTCTGGTAGGCTTCATGAGACATGATGCCAGTGCACATACTAGAAAAGATATGAGTATGGAAAAATATCATATGGTTTATATTTTTGAACAATCCATGCTCATGATGATACCGTGAGGCAAAATTTGTTATGGTGGATGTCATTTTTGAAATATGTTTCGACCATATCCCTCAATGGTACATTGATGAAATCATCGATACAATAGCTCATTGTATTACATAGATAGAAATCATCCTCCCTAGCTAGGAGGGAGTGTTAATGATTGTATCTTCGATCGTATGATTCCAATCGATGAAATAAAATGTTTGAGTGGCCTATTGGCCTTAAACTATTTATATCTATCATCCTCTATTATCATGAAGCATTGTTAATATTGATGAAATTTATTAAGATGACACACACATATGGACGATCCCACAATAGTGGGTTACACTTTTTTTTCCTAAATGGATATTGAAGTCTACATTTTGAAAACAACTTTAAGATTCAGATGCATATTGTCGTTAAACTATTTGAAATCAGAAGATCAAGTAAACTAGACTCTCTCTCTCTCTCTCTCTATATATATATATATATATATATATATATATATATATATAGTTGAATTGACTTGAATGGTTTTTTTTCTCCCAAGAAAGCTTCTATGTTGCTGAAAATGTCATTTTCAAAAGGTTGCATTGACTTCATAGAGGATAACTTTTTTCCTAAAATAGATATCAATGTTCTTCTTTCGAATTTGGTTTTTTAACATCCAAACGGAGGGCATGCAATTAGTTTGACAACATTATCATGATTATTTCATATTTTATGAATTTTTTAAGTAGAGTAAACCATAATTTTTACATACCTTCACTGCATAGCTTATAACTTGTGTATTTATCAAAATTCAAATTTTTTTTTATAGAAAGTAGACTTCAAACCAGAGGACACTGTTATTTTTCAAAAAAAAAATCTCTTTTCTACTATTTTTCATTGAATGTCAAACGTGGAGGTTTATATTCGATAAAAAACCTACATTCGAAGCACGTTAAAAAATGTAGACCTAATTAATTAAAAAATTGTCAAATCTATATTTGTTAGAAATCTTGTTCAGAGTACTTGTGTGATGAAAAAGGATGTCTCCTTATTCTTCCATTTGAGCCTTGTGCTTGAGCCTTGAAGCCATGAGAACTTCATATTTGTGTCAACCTCTACAAATGGCCTCTAATCAAAGACTTTCAATAGAAACTGCTTTCTATCGAAAGTAATTTCATGATTTGACATTTGTTAACCATTTACCAAAGTAGTTTCGATACAAGTCATCAGTTTCAATAGAAAGTTAGAGATGACTTTCGATAGAAACCAATGTCGGCCTATTTGGTGCCATTTGGGGTTTAGAATGATTACATATAAATAAATATATATTTTCATCATCTTTTTAATTCAAAAGTTGCAAAATAATTTGCATTTCAGAAAAGGAAGACCTTTGACATTGAATTTTTTCAAATTTTGTCAAAATTTAGTGGAACCATTTTGCAACTTGTGATGGGAAATAAAAAGAGACAGCTAAATAAGAGTACACGAAATTATTCAGAAGAGACTGAACAAAGACTACGTGAGGAAGCTCAAGAAAGATATTATCATAAGAAACAAGGTATGTGTATATCTCTTTATCTCTCTCTCTCTCTAGATATTTTAACTGGATGGTTATCACTTGTCTTAATAAAACATGTAAGCATGATATTGCAATACCTAATTAGACCTAATTTGATAAAGAAGACCTAATTAGACCTAAGACCCTAAACTCTAGCAAATTAGACCTAAGACCCTAAACCCTAAACCCTAGAAATCATACCTAATTAGACCTAGATTAGGACATAATTAGACCTAAGGCCCAATTAGACCTAATTATGACCTAATTATCCCTAAGACCTAATTAGAGATCTATTAGGACCTAATAAGACCTAATATGAGTAATATTCTTGAACTAATAGGAACTAAATTATGACGTAATTTGTTATTTAGTAATAAGAAGTAAGAGTACCCTTTAAGACCAAATATTGAAGACTAATTAGTTCATAAATAATTTAACACCTAACTAGACCTTTAATATGACTAATTAATACCTAATATGCGTAATAGACCTCCTAGTTCCTAATATTAGCAATAACCCACTTAGATACAATTAGACCCTTTAGGACCTAATTAGATCCAATTAGACCCTTAAGGACCTAATTAGATCCAATTAGAAGGTACTAGGACCTAATTAGATCTAATTAGACCCTTTAGGAACTAATTAGACCCAATTAGACCTAGTTAGACCTATCGGGACCTATGATAGGTTATATAACCCCTTAAGACCCACTTAGACCCAGTTAGACCCTTGATTATATCTATTAGACCTAATTATACCTATTAGGACCCACTTAGATCCAATTATACCCTTTAGGACCTAATTAGATCCAATTAGACCCTTTCTGACCTAATTAGATCCAATTAGAAGATATTAGGACCTAATTATACGTATTAGGACCTAATTAGATCTAATTAGACCCTTTCGAACAAAATTAGATCAAAATATGATCTAATTAGACCCTTTATAACCTAATTAGACCCTTTCGGACCTAATTAGATCCAATTGGACCATTTAGGAACTAATTAGACACAATTATAGCCAGTTAGACCCTTTAGGACCTAATTAGATCCAATTAGACCCATTAGGACCTAATTAGATTCAATTAGACCCTTTAGGACCTAATTAGATCCAATTAGAAGGTATTAGGACCTAATTAGATCCAATTAGACCCTTTAGGGCCTAATTAGACCCTTTAGGTCTTAATTAGATCCAGTTAGTCAAATTAGGACCTAATTACATCCAATTAGACCCTTTAGGACCTAATTAGATCCAATTAGACTCTTTAGAACCTAATTAGATCTAATTAGACCCTTTAGGACATAATTATAACCAATTAGAAGGTATTAGGACCTAATTAAATCCAATAAGACCCTTTAGGACCTAATTAGACACAATTAGACCCTTTAAGACCTAATTAGATCAACATAGACCCATTAGGACCTAATTAGATCCAATTAGACACTTTAGGACCTAATTAGATGCAATTAGACACTTTAGGACCTAATTAGATCCAATTATTACCTAATTAGATCCTTTAGGACCTAATTAGACCCTTTATGACCTAATTAGACCCTCTAGGACCTAATTTTACACAATTAGACCCTTTAGGACATAATTGGATCCAATTATAAGGTATTAGGAACTAATTAGATCCAATTAGACCCTTTAGTACCTAATTAGGCCCTTTAGGACCTAACTAGATCCAATTAGACCCTTTAGGACCTAATTAGATTCAATTATACTCTTTAGGAGCTATTTGGATCCAATTAGAAGGTATTAGGATCTAATTAGATCCAATTAGAGCCTTTATGACCTAGTTATATCCAATTAAGATGTATTAGGACCTAATTAGATCCAAGTAGAGCCTTTAGGAGCTAATTAGACATAATTAGACCTTTTAGAACCTGATTGTAGATCCAATTACAGCCATTAAGACCTAATTAGATTCAATTTGACCCTTTAGGACATAATTAGATCTAATTACACCCTTTAGGACCTAATTAGATCCAATTAGAAGGTATTAGGACCTAATTAGATCCAATTAGACCATTAAGGACAAAATTAGACCCTTTAGGGCCTAATTAGATCCGATTAGACCCATTAGGACCTAATTAGATCCAATTAGACATTTCAGGAACTAATTAGATCCAATTAGAGTCTTTAGGACCTAATTAGATCCAACTAGAAGGTATTAGGACCTAATTATATTGAATTAGACCCATAAGAACCTAATTAGATCCAATTAGACCCTTTAGGACCTAATTAGATCCAATTAGACCCTTTAGGACCTAATTAGATCCAATAGATCCATTAGGACCTAATTAGATCCAATAAAACACTTTAAGACATAATTAGATCCAATTAGAATGTATTAGGACCTAATTAGATCCAATTAGACCCTTTAGGACCTAATTAGACACAATTAGATCCTTTAGGACCTAATTAGATCCAATTATACCCATTAGGACCTAATTAGATCTAATTACACCCTTTAGGACCTAATTAGATGCAGTTTGACTCTTTAGGACCTAATAAGATCTAATTAGGACCTAATTAGATCCAATTAAGAGCTAATTAGATCCTTTAGGACCTAATTAGGCACTTTATGACTTAACTATACCCTTTAGGACCTAATTAGACACCATTAGACCCTTTAGGACTTAATTAGATCCAAATAGGACCTAATTAGATACTTTAGGACCTAATTAGACCCTTTATGAGCTAATTATACCCTTTAGGACCTAACTAGACATAATTAGACCCTTTAGGACCTAATTATATCTAATTAGAAGGTATTAGGACCTAATTAGATCCAATTAGAAAGTATCACGACCTAATTAGATGCAATTAGATGCTTTAGGACCTAATTATATAAAATTATAAGGTATTAGGACCTAATTAGATCTAATTAGACACTTTAGGACCTAATTAGACACAATTAAACCCCATTAGACCCTGTAGGACCTAATTAGACACAATTAAACCCCATTAGACCCTTTAGGACCTAATTCTAGATCCAATTAGACTGATTAGGACCTAATTAGATCCAATTTGAACCTTTAGGACCTACTTAGATCCAATTAGACTATTTAGGACCTAATTAGATTGAATTAGACCCTTTAGGACCTAATTAGATCCAATTAGAAGGTATTATGACCTAATTAGATCCAATTAGAAGGTATTAGGACCTAATTAGATCCAATTAGACCCTTTAGGACCTAATTCGACCCTTTAGAACCATTTTAGATCCAATTAGACCGATTGGGACTTAATTAGATGTAATTAGACCCTTTAGGACCTAATAAGATCTAATTAGAAGGTATTAGGAACTAATTAGACCCTTTAGGACCTAATTAGATCCAATTAGACTCATTAGGACCTAATTAAATCAAATTAGACCCTTTAGGACCTAATTAGATCCAATTAGACCCTTTAGGACCTAATTAGATTTAATAAGAAGGTATTAGGACCTAATTTGATCTAATTAAACCCTTTAGGACATAATTAGATCTAATTAGACCCATTAGGGCCTAAATATATCCAATTAGATTCTTTAGAACCTAATTAGACCTTTTAGACTCTTTAGGACCTAGTTAGATCCAATTAGAAGGTATTAGAACCTAAATAAACCCAATTAGACCCTTTACGACCTAATTATATCTAATTATGAGGTATTACAACCTAATTAGATCCAATTAGACCCCTTAGGATCTAATTATATCCAATTACAAGGTATTATGACCTAATTACATCTAATTAGACCCTTCCGGACCTAGTTATATCCAATTAGAAGGTATTAGGACCTAATTAGATCAGATTAGACTATTTAGGACCTAATTAGATCCAAGTAGACCCTTTAAGACCTAATTAGACCCAATTTCTCTAGTAGTGCATGCAAATAGTTCCTCAGGGGGAATCAATGCATCTTCCATATATGATGTGTAATAATATGTCTGATAGATCTATATATATATGTATGTACCTAAATTATTTTATTTACTATCAAATGAAGTCTACATATATGTTTTCCTAATTTAATTGAAAATAAAATGAAATTACACATTTTGATACATTATTTCAAAGTAAAATCAATTACATTTAAATCAATTACACACATACACATGTTTGTACATACATGTATGTATATGTGACAACATATGTACACATGTATATATACATACATGTACATATATATGACATATACATATGTACTTATACATACATATAGATACATATATATGACATACATACATATGACATACATGTACATATGTACATACATATATACATGTACATATATACATACATATATATGACATACATATATATACATATATACATACATATATGTATATACAAACATATATACAAGTACATATATATATATATATATACATATACACACACACACATGTACATACATGCATATGACATACATATATATGTACACATAAATTTGGGAAGATATGCCTTTATCGCTTTTAGGGAACCATACTTTTATGTTGTAATTATAATGATATAGATATTATAACTTGGTTTGTGTATTTTTTTTAAAATTGTTACATCTTTGAGCTTCTAGAGTTTTTCCCTCACTATGTGACCTTATTTTCCACACCCTAGGTATGAGGCCAAACACTTCATTATACATTGTTTTTGAAATATTTGATATGATTGATTATGATAGTTTTTAAGGAAAAAAACTAAAGAATCTAATAATAGAGATATCATTTTTTGTTATTTTGGATATAATACAAGGCACAAGCTATACATGCAACACCTAATCAAGTGGAAGCGTAAGCCTAATTCAGAGGCCTCATAGATTCTAGAAGAAGACTTCCAAAAGGTGGGCATCTCTAAAGATTTGTTGTCCACATGAGTGGCATAACTTTCATTTGTGGGGGAGTATGGTGCAGGAGCACCTAGGTCGGGCTATAAAGGAACCTAGGGTTTCTATTTTTTTATTGGCTTGTAGTGGTCCTATCCAAACCACTAGTGCAATAAGGGGACTAAACAGGTCCTAGTGTGAAGTGTGTGAGTTTAGGATGCCTTAATAGGTCCTTAGTGACCTTATTTGTAAGATTGTCCACATTAGGTCAAATAGGGTGTTTTATCCATTTTTTATATCAAATTGTACAAGCAAGGGACTTGAGGTACTATTTCAATGTTCTAACACCTTAGATAAGCATTTGGTTAAGTTTGGTGGACTTATGACCAAGTTTGGATAGCAAATCAAAATATGGTATTTTATGCATTTTGATGCCAAATTGGACAAGAAAGGGACTTGATGTCCTATTTAAATTTTCTAACACCTTAGATAAGAATTTGGTAAAGTTTGGGGGACTTATGACCAACTTTGGATAGCAAATATGAAAATATGCAAAAGTTATCAATGTTGTCATTGACAACATTAACAACATTTGTTGCATAATTTCAACTTCAAGAAATTGGTTTCATAACTATCTAAAACCATTGATTTGTGTCTTGGTCAACTACTTAAGGCTATCCTCGACCTTTTGAAAGGGTTGTCTTGTTTTTGTAAGTGTGTGTACGGACTGGTTAATAAAAAGAATAGTCAGAGTTATTATTTTTATGAGCAATTGGTATTTTAATGGATTGAATTAAGTATTGTAATCCATGGAAGTGTTGGAGTAGGTGTTTTTAAGTTTTTGTGTGGTGTTGGATTTCCATTTTGTAAGTTTCTAGTTAGTCTTGTAAATTATTTTGTTTCCTGTCCAGTCGCTGGTCTAAACCAGCCAACTGGTGAAGATGGGGTCATAGATCCTCTTCCCACTGTGGAATCTACACAGGCCTTTGGGATTAGGGATATGACTCCTTTTACCTATTGTACAGTTAAGGAGGGGCCCTGGAAAGCACGGGAGGTATTTTTAATGTGATGCCCTAGGCGAGCCAGAGTTGGATGGCCAGGGATCACATGCAATTGTAGAGCTAATGGAAGGGATTGAAAGTATTCATTTCTTCAACCAGTGATTATGGAGAGGTATTTTGGTGCGTGGAGGAGCCCCAATTCAAAGGAGAAGTTTGGGTGAGGATTTTAGTGTGCCAAGAACAAGTTCTTTTGTGCTGGCAGACTTAATGATTAGAAACCCTAATTTTTAGGCATGATTATATGAGTCACTATACAGACACTTTTGAGAAGCAAGACCTAGAAAATATTTAGTTTCTTGATAAAGGGTATCGGTATCCATTTCTAGTTTTTCAACTTATTAAGGAGTTTTACAAGTTATTGAAGAAAAAGAGCCTAATTAGGCCTAATGCTTGTAGCCCTATTTTGGGTGAATTTGGCTTTGTTCTTGGAACTCGTTTAGGGTTTCAATGCAAAAGAAGTTTGTGGGAATTGGATTGGATCCAATTAACAATCTAGGATACTACCTCTCCGTATTGAAGAGTTCTAGATCCATTTGGATCAACTTGTGAATAAGGGCAAGAAGAGCACTATGGTGAGGTGTTGAAGCAGATTGGCTTTCTTGTTTGTGTACTCAAGCTGAAATTGAGTGGGATCTTGACTTAGTGATCCTTAAAAGTTAGGGTTGGTGAAGAAACCTACTTAGGCTAGAGAAGAGGCTTATTGAAGACCCTAGTTGACGATAGGGTATGATAGAAAGGCTTGTTGTTACATTAGAGTAGCATCAGATCAAGTTAAAGACTTGGGAAATCAGTGTATGTTTGCAGCTACTGGTGAATTAGTAGGAGAGTCAATCATGGTGAAAAATGCAGAGCTAGATAAAGAGGTGGATAAGAAAAAGGAGAATGATAGACTCCTTAAAGAATCCTTAAAAGGAATGAGGATAAGGCTAGAAGATGTTGAAAATGTAGTAGCTATAAATAAGGAAGTGGAAAGTAGTGATAGGGGTAAAAGGGTGGCTGAAGAAGACCTTATCCCTGAACCATAACCTGTCTTGAATGAAGAACCCTTCCTAAAAGCCATAAAATCCCTAGGAGGAAAGGAATTGGAGGGTATACCACTATTTAGTGGAAAGATGGATATTGAAGTAGTGATGGATTGGATTGAAGGAATGGAGAACCATTTCGAGTGTGGAGTAACTAAAGCATAAAAGCTTAAGGTGGAAAAATCAAGACTTAGAGGGTCAGCCCTAAAATGGTAGAAATACCTTCAAGATGAGAGGATTAGATTGGGTAAGAAACCCATAGCCAATTGAAATGCAATGGTGACCAAGATAAAGGAGAACTATCTACCAAAAGACTATGAGATTCAACTCCATAGGAAAAGAAAGAATTTGAAGCAAAAATACCAAGATGTGGCCTCTTATATAGAGGACTTCCAAGGGTTGTGTCTTAGATCCAAGAAGCAAGAAGAAGAGTCTATCAACGTAGTAAGGTACTTGGGTGGTTTGAAATGGAACATCCAATAAGAAATCAGTTTGTGGACACTAGCTATAGTTCAGAGGTGTCATCAATTATCCCTAAGAGAGGAGGAAAAGAACAAGAAGAAAGGTAACTCTAACTTCAAGAATAGAGGTAGAGGAAGAGACCAAACGGGTCAAAGTGGAGGATATCAAGGGAGAGGTAATGAGAAAAGGAATCAAGGTTAAAACAAATTAATAGAGCATAATGGGGAAATTACTCCAAGATGAGGCTATAATAGAGGGAAAGGTAGTCAAGTACCTAGCAGAGGAAGAGGAGGTAGAAGTAACTCATACTTTGAAAGTATGAAGTGTTACAACTATAGTAAACTAGGCTACCTAGCATATTTATGTCCTAATAAGCCTACTGCATCAAAAGTTGATAAAAGAATAGCATATGCCCATGAAAGTACTTCAAGTGTCAAAGCTCCTAAGATTGACCATCTAGATTCAGAGATGGGTGAGAACTTAATGTTTAGAAGGGTATTGATAAGAAAAAAAAGTAAGGATGAACCCAAGCATAGGAGGGCATTGTTTAGGATGAGATGCCAAATACTTGGCAAATTTTGTAAGGTTATAGTGTACTCTAGTTCCACTAATAATATCATCTCAGAGGAAGCAGTCAACAAACTCAAGTTGACCAAAGTACCCCATGTATTTTCCTATAGGGAGACATGGCTCAACAAAGGCCAAAGTGTATTGGTGAATGAGCATACATGGGTTGAATTCTTCATAGTAGGGTATAAATATAAACTCTTGTGTGACATCCTACAAATAGATGTTTTCCATTTGCTACTAGGAAGGCCTTGGAAATTTGACAATGGGGTAGTATATGATGGGAAGGAGAATTCTATAACATTCAAGGAAGGAGGCAGAACTTTGAAGATTCAGTCTTTACTAGAAGAGGAAGAGCCACAATCCAAGACTTCTAATGTTTTGTTGTGTAGTGGAAAGGAGTTTGTGAGGGATCTCAAGGATGATGAGAAGGAAGGGTGTGCTATTGTGATCAGACCTAAGGAGGAAGAGAAACTAGTCGAGGAGCCATTGCCATCATAGATTCAAGTATTTCTTGAGAAGTATAAAGACATAGTGAGTGATGACACTCCTGCAACCTTATCTCCTAGAAGAGTAATAAGTCATCAAATAAAATTTGTCCCTGGTGCATCTTTTCCTAATAAGGAATCTTATAAGCTAACCCCTTATAAGAATTTGGAAGTGGCAAGATAGGTACAAGAACTCTTGGATCAAGGCTTGATCAAGAAGAATATAATCCCATGTGTAGTCCAAGTTGTGTTGTCATCCAAGAAGGGATGAAAATGGAGAATTTGCATAGATTCAAGGGCTATAAACAAAATCACAATAAGGTATAGGTTCTCCATACCTAGGATTGAGGACCTCATTTATTTCCTTGGAGGGGCAACGTACTTTACCAAGTTGGATTTGAAGAGTGGTTATCACCAAATCAGGGTGAAAGAACGGGATGAATTGAAAACAACATTCAAGACCAAAAATGGGTTATATGAATGGCTTGTGATGCCATTTGGCCTCACAAATGCTCCAAGCACATTCATGAGGCTCATGAATGAAGTGCTCAAGGACTTAACATGGAAGTTTGTAGTGGTATATCTTGATGATATACTGATATCTAGAAAGACAAAGGATGAGCATATCAAGCATGTAGAGGTAGTGTTGAAGAGATTGCATAAAGAGAAGCTAGCTATCAATCTTTAAAAATATGAGTTCCTCAAGCAAGAACTAGTATACTTGGGCTTTGTAGTGTTCAAAGGGTCTTTGAAGATGGATCAAGACAAATTTGTGGCCATCTTAAACTGGCCACCACCTACCACATCCACTGAGGTAAGAAGTTTCCATGACTAATCCCAATTTCATAGGAATTTTATCGGGAACGTTAGTGGTATTTGTGCTCCTTTATTAGATACCATCAAGGGTGGGGTCAAAGCAAGGTTTAGGTGGACCTTATAAGAAGGAAAAGCCTTTGATTTGTTGAAGAAACAAGTAGCCACTTAGCCTATCCTACAATTGCCTAGTTTTGATAAATTGTTTACTATTAAATGTGATGCAAGTGGGATGGCAGTAGGGGGTGTGTTGAGTCAAGAAGGTAGGCCAATGGCCTTCTTTAGTGAGAAACTAAATGAAGCTAAGAATAAATTTTCTGCTAATGACTTAGAACTATATGCTTTAGTTCAGTCCCTTAGAAAGTGGAGGAATTATCCATTGCCCAAAGAATTCATTGTGTTTACTAACAACCAATCCCTTAGTTACATTAATACCCATGAGAAACTAAGTAATAGGCATTTGAAATAGATGGAGTATTTACAAGAATTTACCTTTACAATAAAGTACAAGGAAGGGAAGCTCAATAAGGTTGCAGATGCACTAAGCAGGAGGTTGCTGACAGTCCAAGAAGTCCAATTGAATAGCACTGGAATTGATAGTTTCAGAGATCTCTACAAGGAAGATGAGGACTTTGGGGAAGCATACAATGTGTCTATTGATTTTCAAAACCATTTCCATAGCAAGTTCTCATATTTTACTTTGCAAAATGGACGATTATTTAGGGGTAACTAGTTATGTGTGCCAAGAGGCTCTATGAGAATGAATCTCATAGAGGATAATAATAATGGGTGTTTGAGAGGTCATTTTGGTATGAAAAAAAGCTTGGAGCTTGTGCAAAGGTTCTACCATTGGCCAAAGTTGGTAAGAGATGTTACCAAATATGCTGAGCAGTGTATTGTATGCATGAAAGCCAAAGGAGGAATAAGTAATGAAGGTTTATATCAACCTTTTCCAGTTCCTAATAGGCCATGGGAGTGTATTAGCATGAACTTCATAGTAGGTCTACCCAAAACCAAGCAAGGATATGGAAACATTTATGTAATGGTTGACGGATCTAGCAAGATGGGTCATTTCATACCCTCCAAAACTACTAATGATGCTACCCACATAGCCTATTTTTTATTTAAGGAGATTGTGAGAATCCATGGTCTTCCTTTAATTATAGTATCTAAGATAGGGATATGAAATACATGAGCCATTTTTGGAGGACATTCTGGACTAGATTGGGTACCAAACTTTATTTTGGTTCAGCCTACCACCCTCAGATTGATGGCCAAAATAAGGTGGTCAATAGAGTGTTGGGTAACCTATTGAGGTGCCAAACCAAAGAGTATGGTCAGACTTGGGATGTGGTCATTCCCCAAGCAGAGTATGCATACAATGAAAGTAAGAACAGAATGACAGGGATAAGCCCATTTGAGGTAGTTTATGGGATGCACCCAAGAGGTGTGTGTGAGATTAGGGATCTTGGAGACATGGAGTATAGGAGTGGTAATGCTGAGGAATTCATTCAAACCATGAAGGAGATCCAAGAATAGGTCAAGCAGACAATCCAAGTTAGTCAACAAAAGTTGAAGGACAAAGTTGATGAAAAAAGGAAAGACATTTACTTTGGGGTAGGTGACTATGTGATGGTTCATTTCAACGAATCTCAGTTACAAAAGGGTGTCCCTACTAAATTGCAGATGAAGAGGGTGGGACCTTGCAAGATCCTAGCCAAATATAGGGCTAATGCATATATAATAGACCTACCTTCATATTTGAGTATCTCTCCAGTGTTCAATCTACAAGACTTGATCCAATTCAAAGGGCAGATAGCAGAGAATGGTCAAAGCAGTCAAGGGGTCAGTGGTGATGTTGGGACTACTATATTACCTTTAAAGCCTCATTTGGAAGCAGACAGAGTTCTGGAATCAAGAGTCAAGAAGAATACAAGGCACATGGTGTACATGGAACACCTAATCAAGTGGAAGCATAGGCCTATTTTAGAGGCATCATGGATTACAGAAGAAGACTTCAAAAAGGTGGGCATCTCTGAAGATGTTTTGTCCATAGGAGTGACATAACCTTCCTTTTTGGGGGAGTATGCTACAAGAGCTCCTAGGTAGGGCTTGAAAGGAACCTAGGGCTTCTATTTTGTTTTTGGCTTGTAGTGGTCCTAGCCAAACCACTAGTGCAATAAGGGGACTAAACAAGTCCTAGTGTGAAGTGTGTGAGTTTAGGATGTCATAATAGGTCCTTAGTGACCTTATTTGTAGATTTTTCACATTAGGTCAAATAGGGTGATTTATGCATTTTGATGTCAAATTGAACAAGCAAGGGACTTGAGGTACTATTTCAATGTTCTAACACCTTAGATAAGCAATTGGTTAAGTTTGGTGAACTTGTGACCAAGTTTGGATAGCAAATATGAATATGGTGTTTTATACATTTTGATATCAAATTGGACAAGCAAGGGACTTGAGGTCCTATTTCAATGTTCTAACACCTTAGATAAGCATTTGGTTAAGTTTGGTGGACTTATGACCAAGTTTGGATAGCAAATCCAAAAAGATGAAAAAGTTGTCAATGTTGTCATTGACAACATTGACAACATTTGTACATTTGGAGTAGAATGAGTTTGAGCGAACACGTGAGTTTGAGTGGGAGGGGAGAGTTTTCAAAATTAGGGGTTTCTGAGGAGGGAGACCAGGATGACGAAGATGATCCAGGTGGATCCAAGGAGATTTGGAAATTGGTTCTGCTCTTGCGTGCACCTCCTAGTGTTTGGGATGTGGATGTTGTGTGGATGGACCCTCGTTGTTTCAAGTTTTGGCCGTGGCCCTACCATTTTGGCTCTCACACCCTTTGGTTTCAGGAGTTTTTCTTGGTGCTGGTGTGTTGGGGCAAGGTCTATGCCACTCCTTACCATGGCAGTTGTATCTGCTTTGTCCCTGCTGGAGTGAATAGGGTTAACAACCCTCTCCAGTCTCTTTTGTTGTAGGCCCCTTGTATTTGGGGATTTCTTCTTCTTTTGCCCCTTCTGGTCTGTGTTCCTGACACTATTTGTGAAGGGTTGGTTTGGCCCAAGAGTGGTGGGCAGATGTATTCTGCCTCCCTTTTCGGTGGTCTTGGTGCCTCTGTTTGTTATGGTGTGGCAGAGTTGGTCCTTATGGACATTTTGAGGAAGGGGAGGCACTGCACCAACTTTTTTTGGTGTTTTGACATGATGGAAGACCCATTTCCTCTGACCAAGGACCAATGGCTGGTCTTGGTGAGGTGGGTGGGAGGATCTCCAGCACAATGGAGAAGAAGTATATACGGTGGGGACTTACAGCAGTCGATGGATGCCCTTTTAATGTGCTGGGGTAAGGAGGTTGTGGCTTGGAAGTCTACCTACTAGTGTTGTGGTGGCTTCCCTTGGGGTTATGTCTGCTCTACTATTGAGGGGTTTTGGTTGGCTACTCCTGAGAGTATCTTGTCTCGAGAAGGGATCATATATAGAGTTGTTTTTATCTTTGTTGAAATTGTGGGTAGTCTGGGACTGGATGGTCAATTTTTTGGCCTTTGGTGGTTGGCTTCCTTTCTTCGACTGGATGGCCTTTTTGTGAGATGGTTTACTAAAGATACTCTAGAGTTATGGACTTGGTTGTTGGCTCTTCACCTTGAAGAGCAGTTTTGTTTGCTGATAGTGTAATGGAGAGGGATTTCTCATCCAGTTCCTTTTTTTTTTTTTTGTGGGTCTATCCTTTCTGCTTGGTCTGGACAGTGTGTTTCCTTTCTTTGATAGGCGGGTGAATACTGATAGTTTTCAAGGGCTCACCTTGGTTGGTTGTTTTTGGATGAAGTTTGCGGCCAGTTTGGGTGTTTTCCCCAATCCTGTGGATTTGGATTGTGAGTGGTTTGTCTGGATGAGGGCTTGGTACTGTCTGTCTAGTTATCCTTTCATGACTCCTATGGAGGTGGAGTTGCCTCTTATTGAGGGGGATTTTTTGTGACTTTGGAGGTGGATGTGTTTTGGCCTTTTTTCTGCGGTAGGTGGTTTTACAGTTCTTGCCTAATGTTATTGATCTCCTTCCTCATTGCTCCTATTGAGGTGGGCCCCTTTACTAGTGATGTGGAAAGGGTTGTTGTTGTTGGAGGGCGGATCTATAGTCATGAAGCTGCTCCTGTTATTCATAGGGAAGACCCTCGATAACCTTGTTTTTCTTTGGGTGTTGAAGTTTCAACTGATTGTTGGTTGGTTGAGCTTTGGTGTTGGTCTTCTTGACCC
This sequence comes from Thuja plicata, assembly GCA_018584345.1. NCBI lineage: Eukaryota > Viridiplantae > Streptophyta > Pinopsida > Cupressales > Cupressaceae > Thuja > Thuja plicata. Next base: position 142,805 of record MU222818.1, read on the forward strand.
TGTTGCTCTTTTCTGATTCACTATTGGGCACTCTGGATATGATTAATGTGTTGTTAATGTGTATCTAGTGTGTTGCTATTGTACCATGGGCCAGCACCCTCTTGCTACTTCTTTATTCAAAAACATTGACAACATTTGTTGCATAATTGCAAATTTGAGAAATTGGTTTCATAACTATCTGAAACCATTGATTTTTTGTCTTGGTCAACTACTTAAGGCTATCTTCCACCTTTTGAAAGGGTTGGATTTTTTTTGTAAGTGTGTGTATGGACTGGGTAATAAAAACAATAGTCACAGTTATTGTTTTTCTGAGCAATTGGTGTTTTAATGGATTGAAGTGAGTATTATAATCTATGGAAGTGTTAGAGTAGGTGATTTTAAGTTTACGTGTGGTGTTATATTTTTTATTTTGTAAGTTTCTATTTAGTCTTGTAAATTATTTAATTTTGTGTCTAGTCGCTCGTCTGAACCAGGTAACTGGTGAAGATGAGGTCATAGATCATCTTCCCACCATGGAATTTGTAGGGGCCTTTGGGATTACGGAGATGACTCCATGTATATATTTTACAGTGAAGGAAGGGTCTTAGAAACAATGGGAGTTGTTTTTAATGTGATCCCTAGGTGAGCCAGAGTTGCATGGCCAAGGATCACAGGTAGTTACAGAGCTAATGGAAGGGATTGAAAGCATTCATTGCTTCAATAAGTGATTGTAGAGAGGTAGTGTGGTATGTGGAGGAGCCCCTCTTTGAAGGATAAGTTTGGGTGAGGAGTGTAGTGTTCCAAGAACAAGTTCTTTTGTGCAGACAGACTTAATGCTTAAAAACCCTGGCTTTTAGGCATGATTATAGGAGTCACTATACACACACTTTTGGGAAACAAGACCTAGAAAATATTTAATGTCTTGATAAAAGGTATCTATATCCATTTCTAGTTTTCCAACTTGTTAAGGTTTACAAGTTATTGCAGAAAAAGAGCCTAATTAGGCCTAATGCTTGTAGCCTTATTTTGGGTGAATTTTGCTTTGTTCTTGGAACTCATTTTGGGTTTCACTGAAAAAGGAGTTTGTGGACATTGGATTGGATCCAATTAACAATATAGGAGACTACCCCTCCATATGGAAGAGTTCTGGATCCATTTGGACCAGTTTGTGAAGAAGGACAAGAAGAGCACTATGGCTAGGTGTTGAAGCAGTTTGGTTTTCTTGTTGGTGTAGTGAAGCTGAAATTGAGTGGGATGTTGAGTGAGTGATCCTTGAAGGTTAGGGTTAGTGAAGAACCCTACTTAGGCTAGAGAAGAGGCCTATTGAAGACCCTAGTTGAGGATAGGGTAGGAAAACAAGGCTTGTTGTTACATCATATATGTGTGTGTGTGTGTGTNGTGTTTTTAATGTAAAGTCGCAAGCCTGTCCATTTTAGGGTGTCTACAACAATATATATGTGTGTGTGTGTGTGTGTGTGTGTGTGTGTGTGTGTGTGTGTGTGTGTATGTGTGTGTGTATATATATATATATATGTATATATATATGTGTGTGTGTATATATATATATAATTTACAATTTCTGCCATAAAAATGAGACTTGTATTTCCTTGTATATGTTCTTGAAAGGAAATATATAAAACTTGAACTCACTGTTTTCTGTGCTTAGCACTTATCTATCTCTGTGTAAGTAAGAAATAGTTCGTTCATAGTATTTATATTCATTGTAACATAATGAAGAGTCACATCTATGATAGACGTGACTCCCCAAGGAGTCACGCCTATCATAGGCGTGACTGTTCTTCATAGTGCATGCTATTAATGATTAACGTATGTTGTTTGACAATCTGACGAACCATATGTTAAGTATATGTCTTTGATAACATACGGTTAAGTAATGTCATCCTCCAATTACAATGAATCGCAGTTAAGACACCGATAACATAGTCGATGATATTATCAATATGGATACCATTCATGTTACATGTTTTGACAGCTTATAACACGTCGACAGTAATTTAAGTTGGACGATATTAATAAGCTTGATCATTACTTGATGATAATAACTCTATATTAGATAAAGATAGATATCA
>MU222818.1:170239-214561 GCA_018584345.1 Thuja plicata
AGACTTAAGGGTTGAACATTAGCAAGTGATCTCAAATTTTTCACATCCATTGTAAGTAAATGATCTAAGTTTCTATAATTAATATTTCTCTTTATAGTTTGAGCTAAATGTATATGTTCATCCATACTAGTAGGAGCACATGATCCTAAACCTTCTCCAACATCAATTTTCTGAGCTTCCATAGGGAGTGATCCTGACCCTTCTTCAATGTACAATTCTTTGACTTGACTTGACCCTCATACTTCAGCTTGTCCTTCACCTTCTTTACTTTTATGATAATATGCCAATGCAGCTTCATGATTTCTTTGTTTAGCACCAGGTGATATTTTTCTACTAGATTTACATTATCTTCCCTTCTTGTTCCCCATTTCTTCTGTTCAAAAATGTCTTCCAAATGTATTTTTTCTTCAAAAAAATGCTTTGATATAATATTTATCCTCTTCAAAATTATGCATTCAAAAAAAATAGAAATAACAATCTTTATTCTAAAAATGCATTTGTAAAAATTGAACAATAATAGAAAAAGCGAATTACTTGCTGCAATTCGGTTAAAAACTGAAAACAAAAAACTTTAGATTTATACTATTCTAAATTTTTCAAAAAACAAATTACAACATGGCCAACCTACTTCGCGCGAAGTAGGCAAGATAAAAATCTGGTAGGATGGTTGTCACCAGATTTTTCATTCAAGTGGCTTCGCTCGAAGCCCCTTAGACCCCTTTACGCGAAGGGGGTCTTCGAGCCCCTTCACGCGAAGGGGGTCTTTGCTCGAAGACCCCTAAAATGAAAATATCTTGTTTGAAAAAAAACAAGTCCTAAAATTTGGTCTCTCAAGGCCTGGGACAAGGACCAAATAATTTTTTTTTCTCAAATACATGATGCCAAATGATGCTATTTAGAACAAGATTTCTAATGAATATAATTTTAATACATATTGAGTTCATTATCACTTTCAAATATTACTTTAACTAAACATAGGTTGTTTGGTGATTCAACAACCTATCTATTCAAGGCTTTGGGAAAAATAGTAAATTACAAAAAAAAATTGTGAAAAATATGTAGGAAAAGCGTATTTGTGTTACCTTTCTATATTAAAAAAAAAAATTTGAGTTTTCATATATACATTTCAAGTTATAGTGATCAAAGTGACCTTATGTCTAAATTACAGTTACTGACACTTTAAAACTTAATAAACTATGAAATATTGACCCAAAATGAATGAAACCAATTACATACTCAAGATATTGAAGTTACAAATATAATTTTGAAATAATTACATCATTATCATATTTTAACAAAAAAATTCTGATCTAAGTGAAAGTCACTTATTAAAATCACAGTTTTTTCACACAAACCACTTTTCGAAGAAGGCAAAATGAATTTTAATGAATTTTTTTTTAAAAATATGTTTATAAACTAGAAGGAAAATTCTAAAAGATCCTAGTTTATATCATCTTCAAATTTCTTATAGTTTTGCAGCAATATGTGTTCGAAAATGAAGTTTCTTCTCAAAATGTTGATCTTTATGTCAAAGTTGGCCAAAAAGTGGGACACATTATTGTGGGATCACCCCAAATCAAAGACCTACTAGCATGTGAGAGTTAAGGAGAGTCCTAAGAAGAAGTGTGTGTATGTGGGTGAGCATTGGTCATTATATATATATATATATATGGTTATTATTTTATTTGCCAAGCCTACATGTTGGTGATTCTAGATTATTCATGAGTTCCTAATGAGGTAGGGAAAAGAATAAAGAAAATCTTATCTTAAGGGTGCATGGATGGTCATGTTGTTAAGTCTCTAACCCTCCCAAGTTGAAAAAGGTAGTTGTTTTAGGCGATAACCAATGTAAGTCAAGATAGAATGTCCCACTTCAAATTTAAATATGATTGTTGATTAATGTAGGAAAGTCTAGGATCAATTTACATGATTGTTGATTAACCATAATTTGATTAGCTAATTAGTCAAAATATAGTCTTTGACTGATCTAAAATCCACACAGTTAATGCCAAAATAAATAAGCATCGTAATTTTTTTGGTCGTATATCTTGTCAAAAAGTCCTTTCTATAAGATACTTGACTGGGTCTAATTTTGGATATTAGGTAAATGTGGTGGATATGGATGCAATGTTAGAGATTATGTGAAGTGTCTAAAATAATGTCTAGGGATGATTTTTCATAGCTATGTAGTGGATTCAATAGACAACCAATATTTGATTTGACCAAAGTCCTTCTAACAAGACACATCCTAGTGAAACATAGTACTTTTCTTGAGGAGATAGAAAAATGGATACCATTTTTAGCTAGTTGTGCAATAACCTATGGATAGCCTAAATATTTGGAGGCTATAGAGTTTCTTAATATTAATCAATGGAGATACTTTTACATAATTATTATAATTTTTTTGGGATCTATCTCTATGATATCACTAAAGATTATGAATCATGGTATCTTATGCAATGTGGCTCCAAAGAATCATTTCTTGAATTTGAGGAATATGTTGTATTCTTGTAGCAATAAAAAGGTTCATTGGAGGACATACACATGACATGTAGGCATTAATCTTATCCTTTTTATTTACTCAAGATGACATCTAAATAATATTACATGATTTTATTTATCATTTCATGGAATATTACTATCATAGAGCTCTTGGATAGGTATCTACAATATTTTTCAACATAAATGTCATGACCTGATGGAAGTGTTCCAAGGTGTTCTCACACAAGTTACTAAGGAATTACATTGGCCAATCTTCTTAGGATCCTAATCCCTCTTCTATGATCTCAATAGCCTCAATAGTCCAAGCCTAAGAATACCCTAACTCCACTCCAAGAGTTAATCTTCTTGTGTTTAAACTTGAAGGACAACTATCACTAGTTTTGTCTCAATGCTTCACTCTTTCTTGAAGGACTCCAAGCACAAATCTATCATATCACTTTTACCAATGCTACAAGGGTCATGTACATCATTTTAACACTCATTCTACATCCATTTCACTCTAATGGACTAGGTCTTCAATCCCAATTCAATTGAGTTCCAAACTCAGTCTTTATAAGACCCTATTAGGCCTAATTGAATAATTATCCCCATCTAGAGGGTTTTTCTAGATTTCTTCCAAAAAATTACAAACAACCCCAAAAACTAACCTAGGATCCTGATACCCTTTTCAAAGACAAACTATTTTCAAGGTCTTGGGCTCACAATTCATCCGTACACCAATGTCCTGAAATGTAGGGCTAATAGGGCTTTTTGGGTTCCTAAAATGTAGTTGACTAATTTCTATCTAGAAATCTATCCAATTGGATTGTTCAAGCTCTTATCTCTTGAAAATAGGAATCTATAGGACCCTAATGACTCTAAAACTACCCTTGGTTCAAACCTTTCACACATACCCTTGCTTCTGTATTCAACTTTCTCTCTTCCATACACCTAACCAGATAGTCATGGCTCGCCTAGGGTATGGCTTCAAAAATAGAAAATCAATTCTCTAGGCCTCCTAATTGAATATATACACTATAAATAGGCTCCCCTAACATATTCATCTACCTTTTGTATTTCCCACTATTGGATTCTATGGGGGAGCCATGAAACCAAAATTCTCCTAAACTAGATCAATAAACACTCTAAATCCTAATTAATTTTCTAAGACTATCAACTCAACTCTAATATACTTTCTCACTCAATGAAAAGATCTTGTATATACAACTACTTCACAGATCCAACACTAGATTCATCCTTTCAATCCATTAACACACCATTAACATTAAAACATGTTGACTATACTGTAAAACCAGAACACTCTGCTTTCATTCACTTCAAAAAATTGCATACAATCTCCTCTACCTTGGGAAATGATCCACAAAGTATCTTAATATGCCTCTCCCATGTTTTTATCCCTTCAACATTGATTTCCCTCTTACAATGAAGGGAATCTAAAGTTGTCGAGTTGCATGCAACATTTGCAAAAATTGCAAATGTTGTCATGACAACTTTTGAGCATCTTTTGCATTTATGATGCCAACTAACTTTTAGGACCTCTAACCCATATAACTCGATGAATTAACATCATTAAGGGATTTTTAGGCACTTTTCACACTTTTCTTAGGTCTATGATACATTTAAACCACATTTCCCACTTTAGGCCTATTCTAAGGACTAACAACTTGAAAAAAACCTAACCTAGACTAGATTAGATTTAACACTAACTACTAATCCATCTTGTCATACACACAACAAGACCCTCTAAGGTCAAAAAAAAAAATATACTGAATTGGCTAGAGTCAGTTACAAACCAAAATTGACTAAGGCTTTAGGGATAGAATAGGTGTTCCTACACCATCCTCCACAAATGAAAGGACTTCAATCCATCCTTGGATTGAGTAAGTTGAGATCAATGCCCAAATTTTTGACTCCGACTCCTTTATCCAAGGTGCATGTGCATCCATTTTTCCATTCCACTTCACCAAGTGTTCTTTGTATTCCTTCTTTTTTTTCTTCTTTTAGACTTTGGAATCCACTATTTGTTCTGAATCTTGATTGATGTAGATGGAAAATTGAATTCCTCCACCTCCTATATGACTTCAGTCAAACTTTGAACTAGATCTCAGATTGGGCCTTTTTACAAGATTAATTTGGCTACATTAAACACCAGAGATAAACTCATATCCACTGGAAGTTCCACCTTGTGTGCATTTGTGCCATATTTGGGCAATATAGTACATGAGCCAATTATTCTCATCTGAAGCTTATGTGACATTCCCTTTTGTAACCTTGCAATGTTGAGATGGACCATCACCAAATCCCCAACTTGGAATTCTACATCTCTTTTCCTCTCATCTTCTTTTCTTTTTGTTTTCTTTGTATTTTCAATGAGTGTCTTCCTCAATATTTCATGTACTTCTTGCATAGAATGTGCAAAGTCATCTGCATAGCCACTTCCCTTGGATCCATCCTTTAGATCTTTGAGCTCAAATATGCCTCTTAGGTGAAGGCCGTAAACTATTTCAAAAGGACTCTTACCAGTAGTCATATTCACTGTGTCATTATAAGCATACTCTTCTTTCTAAATGAGTTGGTCCCAAACTTGACCATACTCCTTAGTTAAATATCTTAGGAGTTTACTCGGTGTGTGCTGAAAATGTGACCCACTTCTATGAGTCATTATATTTAAGATTTCTCAAGAATGAGGTCTCAAATGGTGACTCATAGCTCCCTATTCATGGAGTGCAAGGGTTTGTAATGGAGGCCCTCGATTTAGACCTAGTTATGCCCATGAAAGTACACCATGAAATAAGAGATTCAAAGAGGAAGACCAAGAATGCTAGTCTCCATGATCATTGAGTATGCATGCAAATGAGACTGAAAGCTATTATATATGATAATAATGCATGAAAGGAAATTAATCTATATGATAACAATGCATGAAAGGAAATATGCAAGCTTAATATGTGAAAGGAAATATGAATCTAAATAAACATGAATCTACTCTAAATGGATTGTCATGGATGCATGAGAGAAGAAGACATGAAGAAGAAGTTGCATGGTTCAAGCTCAAATTCTCAAACTCTCCTCCAAAATTGCTCTCCAAACCTGTACCATAACAATAACATAAAAGTGTCTCTCTTGATTATCCAAATGAGAAGGAGAGGTTTCCTTTTAAATAGAAATGGACGGTAGAGAATAAGAGGTAAAAAGAAATGAGCAATGGTGGAGATTAAATCTTGGTTGATCCATGTGCTCATATCTTCAAAAGGAAAAATAAAAGGCTATGATTAAGAGGCAAAAAGCCCACCACTTAGGAATATGTGTGAAGAAAAGGGACTTTTATTTATTTATATTTAATTTATTTTCTTTTTCAACACAAAGAGGGATTTAAGTGGGGGTTTTATTTATTTAATTAAAAGAGCGATTTTGTTTTAATTAAATAAGATTATTTTATTCAATTAAAAGGGAGATTCTAATTAAATAAGATAAGATTATTTAATTAAGAGAGATTTTAATTAAATAAGATAAGATTATTTAATTAAAAAGGGATTTTATTTAAATAAGAATATTTTATTTAATAAAAAGGGATTGTTTTCTTTTAATTAAATAAGATAATTGATGAAATGATAAAACCTTAGGAAATATTGAAATAAGTGAATTAGTTACGATTTGATCAAGGAAATTGATTTGAATTAAAATGTTGCAAAACATTGATTCACGAATTTGATAAATTGGTTCTGTCATTTGATAAATTGAAGAATGGGCGCCCATAGTCTAGGTGACTATTTTAGGGTGCATACATTTGCCCCTCTTTGACTAATGTGTGATCTTTATGGGAACACATGTAGTCAAAGAATGAAGTTGAAGTGTGAGATTGATTTGGGATCACAAAACAACCCAGACATGTGATCGACGGATGGGAACACATCATGGCAAAGATAAGATGATTGAAAAAAACAAGGTATACACCCCTATAAATAGGTAATTGACATGTCCAAGATAAGAATCTCAAGCAAGGTCGCCCCAAGCAGAGCAATTGATAGGATTGGTAAAGCTGAATCAAGGATTGAAGTTTGATAGGTACTGCCCCCTCATGATCGAAGTTCAAATGAGATAGAGGAGAAAAAGAAAATTAATAAATTTGATCAAATCGAACTAAATATAAGGTTCTTGATGTAAGATGAAAGATATCAGGATCACAGAACCAAGGTAGATCGTCAAGATTGAAAGATTATGCCCCAAGGTTGAATTAGAAGAAAAGAAGTGGGGTGAAAGCGAATGGAGGATAGAAGTTTGGAAGAGGTGGAAAGAAATGGAGAGAAGAAAGAGAATTCCCCAAAATCAATCAATTTTTTAAGATAGAAAATTTTGATTGAGATCATGAAAGAAGATAAGGAAATGAAAATCAAAACATGACCACAATTGATTAAAAGTCCAAAAGAAAGATAAAGGAAACCCTCTCAAACTCATAATGCACCCTAAAAATGTAAATTAACATGAAGTATAACAATGCAAGCTACATGCAAATGTAAAGATGTGCTTGCAATAGAGAAACTGTAACATAGGGTTTTGTGTTCATCATTCATTAGAGAATGTTAAGGAACTCATTTTCATCATTGGGCCATTATTAACGGACATCAGAAAATCACACAATCATCACTAGTCACAAGCACAACTATGAAGATATGAATGTGATTTGTATCGGATTGGAATGTGGAAAGATTCTAACATAAGCATCAAAGACATAAAGGTCAAGATTACTTTGATGTTAGCATACCCAATTTAATGTAGAAAAACCATGCTCCCATCAAGGCATAGATGCCAGGATGACTAGAAGAACGGTTGTGCAAAAATAGACAAGGATGATGCCTCAAATCTCCTAAGAATTTCAAGGGAACAAAAAAAGACACTCAAGAGTTTCAAGACCACACCCGCAAGAAGAAAGAAATTAAAAACATGCCCCATTCCCCAAGTCCTCTAGCTATGCATCTCGGAGAGACTTATTAGACAAGGACACTCAACGAAAATCAATAACAGTCAGCACACAAAGAAAAGATCATGACATAGCTCAAGCACTAAGTGTTGTGTTTAAAAATTTATGTGTGTTAACTGATACTGAGTTCTTAGGATAAGGATTGAATGCTTGTAAGTAGGTAAGATCACATGACAAAACTGGTAAGACCAAACTGGTAAGTGTTGAAAAACACTCAATGTCAGGGGTTGTATTGGAAAATAAAGTGAGGGTGGTGTTGAAAAACACCGTTTGTGAGATTTCCTAAAGACTAACGCATCTAAGAGACCAAATCTAGCACATTTAAGCCCCCTAGACAAAGACAAAGACCAATTCCAAACCAAGACAACAAGGACAAGGCATGATGGAGAAAGGCTAAGTGTCGAGGAAACACGCTAAGAAATAAGGGTGCAAAGGCCTCAAGTAGCACCTATTTATAGGTTTTCACCACTTGGATTTTATTAGAATTTTTTTCTACCAAGGCACCTGTTTCCGGGTTTTCACCAAGGCACTTTTTCTTTTTTTTTTTTTTTTGAATTTTTTTTTGTTTGTATTTTTGTAATATATAAATTTTTCAGAGATACATCAAAGCGCCTATTACTAGATTTTCACTAAGATGACTATTTTTTCAGGACATTTTCTAATATTTAGAATTTTTAACAATATATCATTTATTTGGATTTTTTTCAAGATCAATAATTATGTATAAAGGATGCCCCCAGATAGAATGGGCATCATGGATAGAACTTCTTTGGGTGCAAGACATTGATAGGATCAGGGAGCTTCTCTCCCTCTATTGTGGACAATAAATAAACACTTGAACCAAAAGTTGTAATGATGTAAGGTCCAAACCAATTAGGTTCAAATTTACACTTTTGATCTCTATGCTATTGATTCTTAGGATTTTCATGTAAGACAAGACCTCCTACTTGGAATTCTCTAGGGAGAAGCTTTATGTTGAAGGATTTTGACATGCGCTTTTGATAAACCCTCATATGCTCAAATGATGCTTGACATTTTTCATCTATAATTTCTAACTCTTGAAGTCTCATGGCGCAGTAGTCTTCATATATAGCTCTAGACCTTTGAGGGAAACTCTAAGTGAAGGAATCTTAACCTCCAAAGGTAACACTGCTTTAGCGCCATATGTAAGGGAAAAAAGGAGTAGCCCTAGTATGAGTATGAATACTCATTCTATAGGCCCACAAAGCCAAATTTATTTGTAAGTGTCAATCTCTACCATTCTTACAAGTTGTTCTATGTAAGATCTTAAGAATGGTTTTGTTTGATGCCTCTACTTGACCATTTCCTTGTGGGAAGTAAATGGAGGAAAAATGTTGTTTAATCTTGAATTTCTTGTAGAGTTATTTAAGGTCCTTATCAATGAGGTCAAGATGAACAAGAGGCAACTCAACGATGTTGCCCCACATTTGGTCTACATACCTTTGAGACAAAGTAGATGTTTAATGTGTAGTAGTGATCTTGAAAGCTTCGTGTAAGTCCTGAGTCTAATTCTAGCTATCCTCTTAGGATAGGAGGCCTTTATCGAAATTCCCTAAATAGCCTTCTATTCTGTGAGATGGGAGGAATTATTATCTGAGATCATGTTTCATTGGGTGGGTTAAGTTCCCAAATCTGGTATAGGTCATGTTTTGAAGGATTCTAACATTGGTTTTATATGCACTTGAAGTTTTTTCCTTAAAGCATTCCCTTTGGCAACATGGTGGAAAATTGGTTCAGAGCTTCTCCTTGGCCGAAAATCACCTACAGAGTGCGTTTTCTGCAACATTTAGAACTTAGAGTATCAAAGGTCAGTGGAAGTTGGAATGAGAGAATTGGGAATAAGAAAGCTTTGGGAATTCAGATCAAATCTATTCCAAGAAAAAAGGAATGATTGAATGAGGAACAATTCAAGATGTAAGCTTATTGCTAGAAAAGCAAAAAATGGCTTCTCTGCTACTCCAACAGGTGGGTTTCTACCTATGGAGTGCGTCTTCTACCAAATAATTTTATGGAAGGACTTTAAAGAAGAATCAATCAAATGAGTGGTCCAAGGCGTAAAGAAAGCAGATGAAATAAAGACATTCCATTTTAGCATCCCAAAGAGATAAAATTCTTCCTCAGCATATTTTTGAGTAGAGAGCACTTCGAAGGTATTTCTCCATCGAAAGGGAACCAGAAAAGTGATTTTTGGCTACCTCCAAGAAGTTACCATTATGCTTACTAAAGTGAAAGGATGTTTCTTAACGACCTGTAGGGGTAAAGTAATTAATTCAAATAAAGTTTTTTTACTCTATAATGGACTTTTTCATTAATGTCTTAGTATTTTCATTCGTGTGGCACGGGAAGTCAGCCGTGAAAGGGTAAGAATTCAAAAGTTATAAAATTAGCAACATATTCTAGGCAGGAGCTACCACTTGTTTGATGAAGTGCTCAAATTGAAAATTCTTAGCCATAGTTGTTCATTGCTCTTGCACCCTTGAGAGATCTAGTTCATTCTTAAATCATAATCAGTCAAGGTATGGCTACTAGATTCAAGGAACTCGATGGGATGAATGGCATCACATCTGATTGGCATAAGATTATAGACACCTCCTTAAATCTCTTCAATATGTAGAACTTTTAGAGAAGATTGAAGGCAAACTAGATCCACCCTATTAATGAGAAGTTAAAAGAGAGTGGGTTAGTAGAAGCTATCATTTTTCCTATTGTCGTCCAAGCTCTTGAGCTCGTTTGGGAGTGCATAGCCTGATACAATCCAGATACCAAGCAAATCCTCATGCCCAATGACATGGTGCTTCTATCCATTGAATGACATTTTGTCCAGAACTCCCTGCGCATTCTATAGTAGGCTGAATACTCAAAAATGACTTATAGTCAGGTTGTTACCGAATATGTAGCGAAGAAGATAGTATGGAAAAAATAAATAATGAAAGCATAGTTTCAAGAGCTGAGGAGCGCCAAAGGAAAGTTTCCAAAAACATTATACAACATGAATCTGAAGCTAGAGATCATAGAGATCTTGGTGTTGCTCCATAGGATCCGAGGTGAGAGTGACGCACTAAACTTTGTTGAGCACCATTTCTTCTTAGTCCAAGTGATTTGTTCTCAACACCATTTCATCGATTGGGCTCTTATGGTAAGCAAAAATCTTTCCAATGCCCTAAGTAGAGATAAGATTCAGAATGAGTTCTACATGTCTTTAGTCCTTATATATATAGGCCACAATTCAAATTTGTCCAGGGCTTCCTAGATTAGAAGAATTCCTAGATGATGTTAAAAGATATGAATTTTTCCCATGTTTGCAATTACATAACAGTTATGTTGAATACCTTAGAGTTAATGATTCATTCACAATGAGAGTGTGCAGGGAGATACAAGGTTGTCTAGAAAGGAGATTTTCTCCTGAAGCCATTACTTTTATCAGCCAATTTGGTGCTTTTTCATTCAATTTGTGGATTTCTCATATATTTATTTTACAGGATTTGATGACTTCCCTTTAAATTTGCCTAGATATCCTGATGATATGATCATGTTGGTCAAGGTGATGAGGTAGGTACTCCAAGTTAAGTTGATCTTTGTTGATGCTAGGAAGAAGGGCTATGATTTTTTGATGACCATTGGAGCCTACAGTTGTGCATCCCAGTCTGAGGCAAAGAATTTTTTGAAGACATTCTCAAAGAGGTTTCAGTTGGAGACATATGATGTCTTGAGGCGACAGTATGATCCTGTAAATTATGCCTGAGATATCTTGCAAATCAGTCATGAAACTCATCATGTTGATGATATTGAAGACTACTGGTCTAATTGCAAAGATGACTTAGAAAGCTGAGAGAGTTTCTATGCCAGGTTAACCATTGAACAAATCAAAATGTTCAAACTTAAATTGAAGTGGATGGATTGGAAGATGATGGTATACATATGTATGATAATACATATTTGGAGAAAATAAATCCACACCCTATAAGCTCTGCGCCTATGCTAGGGAAGGCCATTAACAACCTAGACACCTTGATGGGTGGGATTTACAAAAGAACAAAGCAATGGTTCAAATGGACTACAGGCAAAAGGAAGAGTCGGAAAGGAAGCCTCCTACTCAAAGGACTCTGGGAAAAGATACTTCGAACATTGCAAAAAAATATTTAGTAATACTCCCAACTATGGCCAAAGGTTCATCTCAGTTAGTCGGTAGAGGTGATGAGCCTCCTGAGCAAGAGATCCAACCAAAGAAGACATGTGGAGAAGGCCCAATTCCAGACATCGAGTTGAAAGATGAAAAAATTTCTATAGACATGCCCAAGCCAGTAGAAGTTCCCACTAAAGGTGCATGACCTAAGCAATTAGCTAAAGTCATTGTTGTAGATACACAACTTGGCACTTTGACCTAAGATACTCCAAGATGAGGGTCCCCTATTGTAGTTGAAGTGGGTGAGGATACCTCCAATACCTTAGCCACAAAATTAGATGAGAGGGTTGAAAAGTAGTTTGAAGTTTCTCAAGTCATTAGATTGGTCTCCTTTTCTCCAACATAAGTGAATCCATTTGCTTCCAAACCTAAAGCTACTCCTCCGATAATCAGGAAGTTGTTCATAGAAGAGTTGGTTTCTGCTTCAAAAGTTACCAGTGCCGAATCATGGATATAACATACTTTAGAGTGGAAAAGGAAGAGAGAAGAGGAAGGAACTTCTAGCAAAGATAATCTCTCACAGGCCTTGCAACCCAGCACCCTAGTGGATAAAACAAAGAAAGTAAAGACAATGTCTACACTGGGCTGATGTCCAGAAATAGGACATTTCATTATGGAGGTTGCCAAACCTACAAAGGAAGGAAGAATCGAAGATATGACTACCTCCAACTTTCAGTTATAGTCATTTGACATGAGGCCTGCTCAGCATGACACCAAAGTAGACTGGTGGAAGTCCACCAATGTGGTAATAGAAGAAGAGCTCAAGGAGCACAAATCTACTAAAGTTTAGCTCAAAGTAAAAGTAGCTGAGCTAACTAATTTCATCAGATAGCTCATCACTCCAATAGAAACTATTCCCAGCACCCAGACCAATTTTGATCCCAGTGCTACTGAGAACCAAGCTCTTATAGCCAAGTTGGAAGAGGACAAACATTTTGGGAAAATTGGAAAGTGATAGATCAAGAGGCTCGAGTCTAATGGGCTAGTAGTTATTGAGAACTTGGGTAATGCTCTCTTAAGGCTGGAAATAGAGAGGAGTAACATTGATAAGAATTTACAAACTCTCGCATCTCAGAGGGTGAGATACCAAGAATGCATAGCAATGCTTCATGTGGCAGTAAAGATGAAGACTAAAGAGGCTCTAAAGGCCAAGATATTATAGAAAGGAGATGAGCCTTTGATCAAATAGCTTCAAATATTGGAATTTAAGATTGAGATGATCATCCAAGATGAAAGAGGGTTGTAGAAAATAGATGTCAAGATCAAGGAGGAGCAGAGCAAAGACTTTAAACTCCTTCAAGGTCTGCACACAGAATCACAGATAAGTGGTCATGGCAAAGAAATGATCAGATTGGCTAATATGTATAAATAATTTTTTGATTATGTGCATAAGTTGTCATAGCAGTCTTTCACTCATTTAGACAAGGTGCCAGAGCTCCAGCAGTTGAGCGGATGTATCTTTAAATCCATGGAAGAACTGAAGGATCAGAAATATGTAATTAAAAGCCTGGCTAAAGAATATTCCAGATGGCTCATCAGATATACCAATGTCCATGTTAATAAACATGAAGAGCTCATCCAAGTCATTATAGCTGTCACCACCTATAGGGCTAAATTCGAGAAGCAGAAGTAAATTGAAGCCTAGATAGATTCCCCCTTATACTAAATTTTGATAGTATTGTAATAGATGAACTTTGTTTATCATTTCTGATTGGAGAAGTGGATATGTTTTGGTTACCCTTTTGTAACGTTCCAACTCTAGAACCCTATATGTACTATTTTCAAAATCAATGAAAAGGTTGGCTAAATTTTGGTGTGAAAGATAGCATTTTGTTGAGTCAAAATTGTATATCTGAATGTCATTTCTTTAACTGCTCCATTGCATTTCATTTATCTATCTATTAAATTTGAATGTTTCTTTGGAATTAGATTTACAGTTTTTGGTTGAACTAGAGTTCTGTGTTATGATTTGATATAGTTAATTAGGCAGAAATCTAGCATTTTTTCTGAATCTGGGAGATGGCCATGTGAAATCGATTGATTCATTGTCATTTAATTATTAAATCTCTAAGTCTTACATTTGCATTTCCATTATCAGTTGTCGCATTACAAGTTTTAAGGAGTCATATGATTGATGAAGTCTTGAAATTTGCTAAAGTTAGGATTGGATTTATCCTGCCTGAGCTATTTCCTATCTAGGTTTAGCTTGGTTTACCTCTTCTATTTTTGGGTGAAGAACATACCCGTTTTAGAATAGGAAGAATCAATATTCATTGAAAATCTTTTACTTACAGGAGTTGTACCTTCAAATTCAGAGGGAAATTAGTTATTTAGATATAATTTCCTAACTGTTGTATTCAATTGTTATTAAATATTTGGGTATTCTAGAGTTAAAGCGTAAAAGAATAATCTGTTTACCAACATACTTTTGGCGACTCTATTGGGGAGATGAACAGTCATTATACCAGAAGCATAACATGGAGAAAGATGGTGTTTCTCCATGAACACATAATTCTTGTGCTCCAACCGAATCTTGGATTCCAAGAAGATCAAGAGGATCTCATTTCCTCACTGAATACTTTTGTTTGGAGATACAAAAGAAATACTGAGCACTATAGAAATGCTAGTCAAGTGCTGTAACGTGAAGAAGCTAGAGTAGAAGCACTTGAAGAAGCCATCTGAAGGAGAAATTTGAGAAGAGCATGACACCAAGAAGAGCTTGAAGCCAGACTAGAAGACTAGTAAGAACCCTAGAGTCCAAGAGGTTTCTTAGGAGTGAAATGAAAGAAGGTGGTACAAACCCAATTTTTGAGAAACTTGCAAAACTTGATTTTTTCCCTACTTGAAGTACCCCATAAAAAAAATAGGAATACAAAGAGAAAAAGTAGACCTCCTTCACCTCCCAAAAAATCAACTCTTTCTTCTACCACTTGTCAAGTGTTAAATTTGCACCAAGTAGTTGCTCCTCTTGTTGTCAACCTAACACCCTATCTACCTCTGGTAGTTATGACACTTCCTTGGGCCGCTGTAGTTGGACCATTGCATTTAGCAGCATATAACCCACTTCCCTCAGGTTCAAGAAAGAATTTACACAAATTCTTTGGAGATGGGAAAGTATCTACAAATGAAAAACATTGCCACATTCTTTGCTTCAGTTAATATCCTAGTAGTGCAAGAAGAAGATGTGGCCATCAGATTATTTGTTGAAACTCTTGTTAAAGGTGTTGCTGATTGGTTTCATGACTTGCCCAATTCCTCTATCATGGATTGGGATTCCATGAGAGATTCCTTTTAAGGAATATTTAAAACTGCCAAAGACAAACATGCACTACTACCACAATCGACCTCCATCAAGAAAGATCCTTCTATTAGTATGAGAGATTTTGTGGCTAGATTCAACAAGATTATGAATCATATCCTAATAGTTGACAGGCCTACTGTCAAGAATTTGAAAACATTTTTCATAAGTGGTATGCCTCCTAACATCAGTTATGATATGAGGAGAAGAAATCCAACCACTTTGGACCTTGCTCAAAGAACCATGGACGAATTAGAAGACCACATGATATCTACAAGAAAATGGAAAAGAGAGATACAAGCTAGAGTTAGTACTAGTAACACCACATCATCAGATGAGATGATTCAAAAATTATCCAATGAATTAATCACCTTCAAGAGGTAGCTTCCTAGATTTAATAATACCTATTAGAAAAACTTTGAAGAGCAGTCTGGAAGAAACAATGAAGGGAGGAATGCTGATGGAAAGGCATTATAGTTGACTACTCCACCATAGAGGTTAGATATGGAAGCTCCTCCTAAAAGGGGAAACATGTGTGCCTTCAATTTAACTATAGATCATGATGGATAAAGTTGTCCTGATGTAGCTTGTGCTTGGCAAATGCACCAGACTGACGACTGGAATGCTGGAGTGTCTGGAGTTGAACCAAATTCATATTCAGATGGTGACTCTAAAAAAATTATATTTAGAGTATGAATCAAATTCAGAACAAGGAGCGACACATTGTGCTACCATAGATGGGACCTCCTATACAGTATAACCCAGAGTCAAAAAGATAAAGGCCCCACTTCCACATCTCCACCAAAGAATAATGAAGCATCTAATTCCAATTCCAAGGATGCCAATCAAGGAGTAAGGATTATACAAATGGGTAAGGAACAAAGCTCTTTTGACATTATTCAGTTTTGTAGAGATTCAAGAATTTGTATTTCCCCCATAGACTATCTTAAGTCTAATCTTGTAGAACTGTAAAAACTAGTAGATTACTGTAAAGACTCGGGGAATCAGAATGTAAATCAAAATTCCATGACTACCATATAAAAAATGATTCTATATTTGTAGACCCAATTGAGCAAGGTGAGCCATTTGTGCTAGCTACTTTCCCAGGCCAAAAGCCTCACCCATTCTATGTGTCATTGTATATTAACGGTTGCAAGCTAAGCAATTGCATAATAGACTCTAGAGCCTCAAACAATGTAATGCCATCGATTGTAGCTAAATCCTTAGGACTTACCATCACTAAAGCCCATCATAGGTGTTAATCTATGGATTCCAAACAAGTACCCCTGGTTGGGCAAATAAAAGATGCCCAAGTGGCTCTAGCAGCACATCTTGAGAGGAAAATGTTGTTAACGATACTTGTTGCTGATATACATACTTGTTACAGTTTTTTGCTAAGAACAAGTTTCTATAGAGACCTAGGAGGGGAAATAAAGCTATATTGTTCTCAAGCTCTGATCCTAGTGGGTAGCAAAAAGATAAAACTAGTCCCTGAAGGGAAAGAAAAATTCATAATGCTGAAGTCTGATGATCCTAAAGCCCAGATTTTTATATCATGAATTATAATTTGACAATTATATGTTGTTTACAGATGGTCATGATGAGGAAAATGAACTAGGAGAAGAGAAAGATTGATCTTCCAATAAAGAAAGACTGTCAGAAATCTGGACCCTCAAATTCAATGCTAGTTGTGCATCATCGAGATCTGGTGTAGGCATAGTCCTGATATTGCCAGATGGCATATGTGAGCCCATGGTGTACAAATTGGATTTTGGAGACACCAACAATATACCTAAGTATGAAGCCCTGCTATTCAGAATCATTGTTGTGAAAGAAAAGGGCGTAAAAATTTTGAGAGCTCAGGGTGATGCTTAGCTAATTGTACAACAAGTTAAAAACCAATACTCTATAAAGAATCATAGATTGAAGAACTATAGAAACCTAGCATGGGACAAAATAGAAGCATTGGATGTTTTCTTTATTAAATCTGTACTGAGAGAATTAAATTCCAAGGAAGACTCCTTAGCAGTGTCTGCCTCATTACTCCTCCCTCACCCAGAGTTTCAAGATAAGAAGTACCAAGTAGAGGTTGTGTATCGACCATTTGTGCCTGATAATGTAGAAGATTGGCAAGTGCTTGAGGACGAAAAGAACCTCCTTCTCTTCTTGGAGAGTGGTGGTGACTTCCATAAAGGTTCTCTTGGTGATCATAAGGAAAACTTCCATGGCAAGCAGAAGAAATATAAGTAAGATATCATCCAGCTACAAGGTAATATCATCCCTCCCCACTTACTTACACTTGGAAAACTCTTCAACAGACATGATACTTTTGTTAAGAAGAAGAGAATTGAAATAGGTCCTACCACTGGTGAGTATGAAGGAATTAACATCGGAAGTGAAAAAGATCCCAAGATGATCAATATTGGAAAATGATGCACTAAAGAAGAGAGGGAAGAGGCCAAGAAACTCTTCCTGGAATGCCAAGATGTTTTTTTCTAGGAGTTATGAAGATTTGAAAAGCTTTAAGAATGGTAAATTCAAACACTAGATTCCCTTAAAACCTAACCTAAGGCTCCCTCATTCAGGCAAAAACAAAGAAATTACAATCCCAAAGTTTCTGATGCAATATTTAGGTAAGTGGATAAAATGCTTAAAGAAAGGATTATCTACCCTTTTCATCACTCTACCTGCATGGCGAATATAGTATTGATGAGGAAGAAGAATGGAGAAATAAGGATCTATGTAGACTTCAGAAATCTTAACCAGTCTTTCTTGAAAGACAATTATAGCCTCCCCAACATGGACCACTTATTGCAGACCGTAGCCAGAGCTGAGATGATGTCCATGTTAGATGGCTTCTCGGGGTATAACTAGATAGAAGTGGAGAAAATAGATCAGCACAAAAAAACTTTCACTACTCCATGGGGAACTTTTGCATACCACACAATACCATTTGGGTTGATCAATGCTAGAGCTACCTTTCAGAGAGGTATTGATCTTTCTTTCAGTGATATGAAGAAAAAAATATTTGGTATGTATCTAGATGATCTTACCATGTTTTCTAGAAAAGAGTAGATCATATAAATGATTTAAGGAGAGTATTGCAAAGGTGTAGAGAAGATGAGATTCCACTGAATCCCAAAAAGTCTATTTTTAGTGTGACTAAATGGAAATTGCTGGGTCACGTGTTTTTCTAGGAAGGCATAAGAACTAACCCAAAAAGGTTAAGAGCAATCAAACAATTGAGCTTACCTGTGAACAAAACTAGAGTGAAATCATTTTTCTTTCAGGTAAAATTTCTCAGGTGGTTCGTTCCAGATTTTTCTAAGATTACCAAGTGCATAGTGGACATGATGAAAGGAAATATGAATTTCAAGTGGAATTACTCTGGTAAAAAAGATTTCAAAACCATCAAGAATGCCATAGCCAATACCCCATTGTTATGTCATCCAGATTACAATAAGGATTTCATAATTTATTGTTATTCTTCTGAACACACTCTATCAACCATCATCATGTAGGAGAATGAGGAGGGAGTTCAAGCTCCTATAACTTTTATGAGCACAACTCTAAAAAATCATGAGCTAAGATACTCTCAAACTGGAAAAAATGCTTTCGCAGTACTAAAATCTTTAAAGAATTTCAGATTCTACATTTTACACTCTCACTCTCTTGTATATGTGCCTAACATTGCAGTAAAAAGCATATTGACTCAGCAGGATGTGGGAGGTAATAACAGAGGAGCATGGGTAGCTAAGACTTGGGAATATGACATAAAAATAAATCCCACTAAACTAGTGAGAGGAAATGCACTGTACAAGGCAATGGCGGAAAACATAGAAGATGAAGACCCTGAAAATACACAATTGGTCCTAGTTGTAAGTATGCAAGATCCTTGGTTTGAGGATATTGTGTATTTCTTGACATACGGTGAATTCCCTAAAGGATTGACTTCAAAGAAAAGAAGAGATATAAAACTGAAAGCTTCTAAATTTTTAATTTGGGAAGATAGATTATATAAGAGATCTATAGATGGAACTTTCCTCTGGTGTGTTGACAAACAACAACAAGAGAAGTTGTTAAGGGTGTTTCACGATGAAGCTTGTGGTGGGAACTTCTCCTCATCATTCATAGCATTCAAGATATTTAGATAGTGCTATTACTGGCTAGGAATGTTTACAGATGCATATCATTGGGTGGCAAGATGTGAAAAATGTAAAATGTTTACTGGAAAACCACAGCTAGATGCACTACCCCTCAGACCAGTGATAATTGAAGGTCCTTTTCAATAGTGGGGTCTTGATTTTAATGGTCCTATAAATCCCACATATAGCATAGGCCATACCTACATAATCACTGTGACTGATTACTTCACGAAATGGGTGGAGGCAAAAGCAACCAAGAAAACTACTTCGGGGGTAGTATGTGAGTTTATCAAAGAGAATATCCTAGTAAGTTTTGGTGTGCCTATTAAGTTGGTTATGGATAATGTTGCATACTTCTCTTCTTAGGAAATTACCAAATTTTTTTTTGACTATGGCATTATGATCAGTCACTCATCTGACTATTTCCCTCAAGGACATGGCCAAGCTGAATCCAGTAACAAAAATTTGGTGAGCATCATGAAAAATCTTGTGGAAGACAATAAGAGGACTTGGCACAAGAAAATCTATAAATCCCTCTAGGCAGATAGAGTAATTCCTAAAAGAGCCATTGGTGTATCTCCTTTTGAACTTTTTTATGGGATCAAAGCCAGTCTTCCGTTGCCATTAGAACTGGCAACTTATAAACTGAGAACAGCAGTAGAAGATGGTATAAATGAAGATGGTTTAGAAATGAGGATTCTATACCTAAACAAACTTGAAGAAGAAAGAGAGAAAATGGTAGATCATATCACATAGCATCAAATGCATGTGAAGAACTTGTTTGATAAAAAGAACAGACCCCAGAGATTTATGGAGGGAGATATGGTGCTATTATGGGACAAGCACAGGGCACCCAAAGGTATGCATGGGAAGTTTTAAACATTGTGGAAATGACCCTTTAAGATCCATCAAGCATTCAAGAGGAATTACTTTAAGCTGACTTATCTAGATGGTGAAGCATTACCCCTAACATACAATGGTCAGGAGTTGAAGCTGTATAAGATATAAATTTAAAAAAGGTAACCCTTATATTGTATCATAGTTACATTTACTTCCTGCTTTTGTTTTCCTTAGCTAGGTTTCCTTTCTGTTTTCCTTTTCGTGTCTTGTTTTAGTTTTGTTGTGAGCCACCTTTTTGTTGAGCTTTGCCAAACTAGAGATTTGAATTCCTTGCTTGGACATGTGAATGCCCAAGTCCCTAGACAGGGCCAGTTGTTGCCCCACGTTTGGTTTGCACACCTTTGAGACAAAGTGGATGTTTAATGTGTAGTGGTGATCTTGAAAGCTTCATGTTAGTCCCTAGTCTAAGTCTAGATATGCTCTTAGGATAGGAGGCCTTCATTAGATTTCTCTAAATTGTCTTCTCTTCTATGGGTCAGGAGGAATTGGTATCTGAGATCGTGTTTCATTGGGTAGGTTAAGTTCCCAAATCTGGTAAAGGTCATGTTTCAAAGGATTCTAACATTGGTTTTATATGTACTTTAATTTTTTTCCTTAAAGCATTCCCTTTGGAAACGTGGCAAAAAATTGGTTCTGAGCTTCTCCTTGGCGGAGAATCATCTGCAGAGTGCATTTTTTGCAATAAGCAGAACTTAGAGTATCAAAGGTCAGTGGAAGTTGGAAACAAGAGATTTGGGAGTAAGAAAGCTTTGGGAATTTAGATCAAATATATTCCAAGAAAAAGGAATGATTGAATGAGGAAAAAGTCAAGATGTAAGCTTATTGGTGGAAAAGAAGAAAATGGCTTCTTTGCTACTCCAATACGTAGGTTTCTACATGCGAAGTGCATCTTTTGCCAAATCATTTTATAGAAGGACTTTAAAGAAGAATCAATCTCATGAGTGGTCCAAGGCATAAAGAAAGCGGATGAAATCAAGACATTCCATTTTAGCATCCCAAAGAGCTAAAATTCTTCCTCAATGGATTTTTTAGTAGAGAGCACTTCGAAGGTATTTCTCCACCAAAAGGGAAGTGTAAAAGTGATTTTCCAATACCTCCAAGAAGTTACCATTATGGTTACTAAAGTGAAAGGATGTTTCTTAATGGCCCATAGGGGTAAAGTAATTAATTCAAATAAAGTAATTTTACTCTATAATAGAATTTTTCATTAATGTCTTAGTGTTTTCATTCATGTGGCATGGGAATTCAGCCGTTAAATGATAATATTTAAAAAGTTATAAAATTGGTAAAGTATTCCAGGTAGGAGCGACAACTTGTTTGATGAAGTGCTTCGAATTCAAAATTCTTAGCGATATTTGTTCATTTCTCTTGCACCCCTGAGAGCTCTAGTTCATTCTTAAATCATAATCAGTCAAAGTATGGCTACTAGATTCACAACATTTGATGGGATGAATGGCATCACATCTGATTGGCATAAGAATAGAAACACCTCCTTAAAGTTCTTCAATATGCCAAACTTTCAGAGTAGATTAAATGCAGACCAGATGCACCCTATCACTGAGAAATTAAAAGAGAGTGGGTTAGTAGAAGTTGTCAGTTTTCCTATTGTCGTCCAAGCTCTCGAGCTTGTTTGGGAGTGCATAGCTTGATACAATCCAGATACCAAGAAAATCCTCTTGCCCAATGATACAGTTCTTCTATCTATTGATGAAGATTTTTTCCAGAACTGCTTGTGCATTCTAGAGTAGGCTAAATACTCATAAATGAAATATATTCAGGCGGTTACCAAATATGTAGTGAAGAAGGTAGTATGGAAGAAATAAATAATGAAGGCATGGTTTCAAGAGCCAAGGAGCACCAAAGGAAATTTGCCCAAAACATTATATGGCATGAATCTGAAGCTAGAGATCGTAGACATATTAGTGTTTCTCTATAGGATCCGAGGTGAGAGTGATGCACAGAACTTCATTGATCACCATTTCTTCTTCATCCAGGTGATTTGTTCTCAACACCATTTCATCGATTGGGCTCTTATAGTAAGGAAAATATTTCCAATTCCCTAAGTAGAGATAACCTTCAGAATGAGTTCTACATGTCTTCATTCCTTATATATATATTGGCCACAATTCAAATTTGGCCAGGGCTTCATAGATTATTAGAGTTCCCAGATGATGTTAAAAGCTATGAATTTTTCACTTGTCTGCAATTACATAACAGTTATGTTGAATACCTCAGAGTTAATGATTCATTCACAACGAGACTGTGCAAGGAGCTAAAAGGTTGTCCAAAAAGGATATTTTCTCCTAAAGCCATGGCTTTTATGAGCCAATTTGGGTGCTTTTTCATTCAATTTGTGAATTTCTCATATATTTGTCTTGCACGATTTGATGACTTCCCTTTAAAGTTGCCTAGATATCCTAATGATATGATCGTGCTAGTTGAGGTGACGAGGCAGGTACTCCAAGTGAACCTGATCTATGTTGATGCTAGGAAGAAGGGCTACAATTTTTTGATGACCATTGGAGCCTACAGTTGTGCATCCCAGCCCGAGGAAAAGAATTTTTGAATACATTCTCAAAGAGATTTCAGTTGGAGACATATGATGTCATGAGGCGGCAGTATGATCCTGTAAATTATGCCTGAGATATCTTGTAAATTAGTCATGAAATTCATCATGTTGATGATATTGAAGACTACTGGGCTAATTACAAAGATGACTTAGAAAGCCAAGAGAGATTCTAAGCCAGGTTTACCATTGAATAAATCAAAAGGTTCAAAGTTAAATTGAAGTGGATGGATTGGAAGATGATGGTCTACATATGGATGATAATACATATTTGGAGAAAATAAAGCCACACCCTATAAGCTCCGAGCCCATGCTAGAGAAGGCCATTAATGACCTGGAAACCTTGATGGGTGAGATTTACAAAAGAACAGAGTAGTGGGTCAAATGGACTGTAGGCAGAAGGAAGAGGTCAGAAATGAAGCCTCCTACTCAAAGGACTCCAAAAAAAGATACTTCAAACATTGAAACAACTTATTCAGTAATACTCCCTACTATGGCCAAAGGTTCATCTCAACTAGCCAGTGGAGGTGATGAGCCTCTTGTGCAAGAGATCCAACCAAAGAAGACATGTGGAGAAGGCCCACTTCTAGACATCGGGTTGATAGAGGAAGCAGTTTCTATAGACTTGGCCAAGCCAAAAGAAGAGCCCACTAAAGGTGCAGGACCTAAGCAATCAACTAAACCATTATTGTAGATACACAAGTCAACACTTCGACCCAAAATACTCCAAGATGAGGGTCCCCTGTTGTAGTTGAAGTGGGTGAGGATACCTGCAATACCTCAGCCACATAATCAAATGAGAGGGTTGAAAAGAAAAAAGAAGTTTCTCAAGTCATCAGATTGGTCTCCTCTTCTGCAGCATCATTGAATCCATTTGCTTCGAGGCCTAAAGCTACTCCTTCAGTCATTAGGAAGTTGTTCATAGAAGAGTTGGTTTCTACTTCCAAGGATACCAGTGGTGAATCATGGATAGAACATGCTTTAGAGAAAAAAAGGAAGAGATCAGATGAAGGAACTTCCAGCAAAGATACTCTCTCATGGGCCTTGCAACCCAGCACCACAGTGGGTAAAATGAAGAAAGTAAAGACAATGTCTAGATTGGACCGAGATCCTGAAATAGGGCATTTCACTATGGAGGTGGCCAAGCCTACAAAGGAAGGCAAAATCAAAGATATGACTGCCTCCAACTTTTAGTTACAGTCATTTTACATGGGGCATGCTTGGCATGACACCAAAGTAGACTGGTGGAAGTCCACCAATGTGGTAATAGAAGAAGAGCTCAAGGAGCTCAAAATTGCTAAACTTAAGATCAGAGAAGAACTAGCTGAGCTAACTAATTTCATTAGACAGCTCATCACTCTGATAGAAAGTGTTCCCAGCACCCAGACCACTTTTGATCCCAGTGCTATAGAGAACCAAGATCTTATAGCCAAGTTACAAGAGGACAAACATTTTGGGCAAATTGGAAAGCGATGGATTGGGAGGCTCGAGTCTGAAGGGCTAGTAGTTATATAGAAACTAGGTAATGCTATCTTAAGGATGGAAATAGAGAGGATTAATATTGATAAGAATTTTCAAACTCTCACATCTGAGAGGAGGAGATGCCAAGAATGCATAGTAATGCTTCATGTGGCAGTAAAGATGAAGACTACAGATGCTTTAAAGGCCAAGATATTATAGAAAGGAGATGAGCCTTTGATCGAATAGTTTCAAAGATTGGAATTTAAGATTGAGATGGTCATCCAAGCTGAAACACGGTTGCAGCAAATAGATGTCAAGATCAAGGAGGAGAAGAGAAAAGATTTTAAACTCTTTCAAGGTGTGCATGCAGAATCACAGACAAGTGGTGAGGGAAAAGAAATGATTGGATTGGTTAGTATGAAGAAATCATTTTCTAATTATGTGCATAAGCTTTCAGAGCAATCTTCCACTTACTTGGACAAGGTGCCAGAGCTACAGCAGTTGAGCGAATGTATCTTTAAAGTCATGGAAGAACTGAAGGATCAGATGGATGCTATTAAAAGCTTGGCCAAAGAACATTCTAGAAGGCTCATTACATATACCAATGTCAATGTTAATAGACATGAAGAGCTCATCCAAGTCATTACAGTTGTCACCACCTATAGGGATAAATTAGACAAGGGGAAGTAAACCGAAGCCTAGATAGATTCCCTCTTGTACTAAATTTTGATAGTATTGTAACAGATAAACTTTTGTTTATCATTTCTGATTGGAGAAGTCGAACCATTTCAGCTACCCTTTTGTAATGGTCCAAATCTAGAACCATATATGTACTATTTTCCAAATCAATGAAAAGGTCGGCTAAATTTTGGTGTGAAAGATAGCATTTTTCTGAGTCAAATTTGTATGTCTGAATTCCATTTCTTTAGCTTCTCCATTGCATTGCATTTATCTATCTATTAAATTTGAATGTTTCTTTGGAATTAGATTTACAGTTTGTGGTTGAACTGGAGTTCTGTATTATGATTTGATACAGTTAATTAGGTGGAAATCTAGAATTTTTATGAATCTGGGAGATGTCCATGTGAAATAGATTGATTCATTTTCATTTCATTATTAAATCTCTAAGTCTTTCATTTGCATTTCCATTATCAGTTACCACATTAACATTTTTAAGGAGTCATATGATTGATGAAGTCTTGAAATTGGCTAAAGTTAGGATAGGATTTATCCTACCTGAGCTATTTCCTATCTACATTTAACTTGGTTTACCTCTTCTATTCTCGGGTCAAGAACATACCCCTATTACAATAGGAAGAATCAATATTCATTGAAAATATTTTACTTAAGGGAGCTGTACCTTCAAATTCAGAGGGAAATTAGTTGGTTAGTTACAATTTCCCAACTATTGTATTCAATTGCTCTTAAATATTTTGGTATTTTAGAGTTAAAGCATAAAAGAACAATCTATTTACAAACAAATGACAGGTTCAAGGTTATAAATGTGAATGATATTATCATTGGTGACCGAAGAGTCAGAGTCTGTCTAGTATCCTTCTAAGCTACCCAAATTAGGATTCTTCCTAGAAAGTGAAGATTCATCCACTAAGGCAACACGTGGGTTCAAATCCTCTAATATTACACATGAATCGTCAGCTACCTCAGGTTGAGAACTATAAGTGTGGATGACATCAACATCCATGTCAACTATGGAGGGATCTAAGGAGTCCCATTCATACTCATGTGAACTTGTGTCTCAATTGCGACTAGGATGCTTACACCATGAAGGTTGTGGACATCGTGATGTAGAAGGTCTAGTGTTATCAAGAGTAGTATCTTCTCTTTCCATTAAATGAACAAGGTTCTTTCATTGACGTTCTTTGAAAGGATCTTGTACATCTCATTCTTGTTCTAAAGTTGCAACCGATGCATGAGTGACTAGAATATCTAAATCTCCCTAGAGGAGTTTAGTGGAAGGGACATAATCTTCACACATGTCTTTCTACTTTTTCAAAATAGGTACGTATTCTGGTTCATCTTCACTATCTGACTTATCAAGGATAGGGGTAGTGTGATTGTTGTTATTCGCAAAGCCTAGTCCAACCAGATTCTTAGATTTGCATCCAAAAAGAGCATGATCAAGAGATTTGGATCTAGCATCCAATCTATAATTAAGAGGGCCATCTGTTTGACAAAATTATACCCTCTTCCATAAGCCTTAGGAGAGGAAGAGAATTTCTCATTATGCATAGATTTCTCTTCTTTATACATCTAGTCTCTAACAAATGTCTCTTCTTTCTCATCTTGAATAGGCACCGAGGACTCTACAAATATGACAAATAAAGTCATAGCTGAAGAGGAGGGTCTCTTTTCTTGTGAAGGCTCTCCATAAGACCTAGGTGAAAATGGTAATTTTATGAGGGAGTTGAGTTGATACCCCCCATTCCAAGGTCTATCAACCCGAGCTTATCTTTATATTTAGCTAAGTTTGCATCAAATTCTTTTGCTTCTCTATTGAGGGAAACATGAGTTCCTACTAAAATTGAGTTAACAAATAAGGTATTATCCCCAGGTATACAAATATCTATTCCACTGTAAGGGAACTTAACACACTAATGATAGGTAGACGACACGCTTGCATATCATGAATCCATGGTCTACCAAGTAAGATGTTATACGCAAGGGGACCAACATAAACTATTTGAAATAAAATGTCTTTTTCAATAGGTCCAATCCTAACAGGAAGGAAAACCAACCCCTTGGAACTTCTTTCTGCCTCATCATAGGCTTTGATAGTGATCCTTTTCCTGGTATCTATGACTTTTTCTGAATAACCCAACTCTTTCAAAACACTAAAGGAACAAATATTAAGCCCATCACCCCCATCTATCAACACGCACCTAACATGGGTTCTGTGGATCATGACCTCAATATGAAGAGAAAGATTGTGTGGGTGGCTCAAGACTTTATCATCATCCTCTGAAAAGGTAAGGTAATGAGGGCTAGCAATGTGGTTAACCATGTTATAGAATTGATTGATATCTAAGTTGTTGGGGGCATTTTCAATGCGCAAAGCATCCTCAAGGAATTGCTTGTGTCTCAGGGACAACTCTAAGAGCTCAAAGATACAAATTTGAGTTGGGTTTCTTTGCAACTCATCAACAATATTATAGCTTAACTTAGGATTAACTGTTGGTTTCAAGGTGAAATTCTTGGATGCCACTTGGTTAGGTTTACTTGAATGACTCGAATTGGGTCCTCTAATGACAACAAGACCTTGACTTTGTGTGATAGCATTGAGGTTTTTTGAGGATGATCTAGAGTTAGGACCCCTTAGTACCATGAGGGGATCTTGATAAAAGATAGGAGGAGATTCCATGTCTAGATCCTAACCATAGGGATCTATACCCATCATCATATTGACATTTTCTTCTACAAATTCAAGCATGTTGATAGTATTCTCCGCATTTGTGTAAGTGTAATTGATCTCAGCCTTGCCATTCTTAGCTTATGAGGTTTCCCCCTTCTCATATTTGGGCAACAACTCTTTGAATGCCTTGTGATCGGTTTTGGTGTTAAATCCATCTATCTTAATATTTCCACTCTCAATGAGATCTTGAATAATATGCTTGAGTTTCTAGCATTTTTCAATGTCATGTCCAATACCATTATGAAATTTGCAAAAAGCTTTCTCATCCCACCAATGTGTCTTAACATTAGGTATATAATGTTTCACAGGATCTTGAGGATGTGCAAGGTTTTTAGAAATAAGTGTTTTCAAGACTTCCTCATATGAGTCACCAAGCTTTGAAAATTGACGTCTTTCTTTCTTAGGCCTATCTTGGTATCTCGGCTTTCTCTCTTGATGAGAGGCATTTCATGCCTTGAACAACACTAGACAAGTGCAGCACAATTTGATTTTTGGGTTGAGAGGAGTCCACAACTCTATCATTGACCACTTGTTTATTCTTATTCCAGTCCGAGTTCTTCCATTTATCCTTGTTATATTTTTTTTTTTGACTATTGTTGTTGTTGTTGTTTCCATGTTTGGTCAAAATTCCTTGTTCTTTCAAAATATCCTCAATCCTACATGTGGTTTCAACTATGGTGTCAAAGGAATCAAAAATCATGTTCCTAACTTTATACCGCATTTTGGGAACCAAGTTGCTAACAAGGATGCCAATATTTTCATTTTTAGGAATGGTTCTAGAGTAGCGAGAGAATTGTCATCTCCACCTTTGCAAGAAAGTGACAAAGGATTCCCCTTGATTTTTCTTCAAGTTTCATAAGTCTGACATGGTGATAGATCTTGAAAGGTTGTATGCAAAGTGTTGAACAAATATGTGGACAAGCTCTTTGAAAGTCTTAACGGGAGGAGTTATGTTGGTGAACCATTCCATTGCTTGACCCTTAAGACTCCTTGGGAACAATCTCATGAGGTACTAGTCATCTTGATGGAACTCAAAACTTGTGGTATAAAATTGGTGCACGTGATCATGTGGATCTCCATTCCCATCATACTTGTCATATTAAGGGATCTTAACCTTTCTAGGGAAGCCTTTCATGTTAACACTTTTGTCAAAAGGATTAGGAAAAATTGAATCAAGTGAGAATTAATTCTTGGGTGATAACATTTTTTCCATCATGCTCTTAAGTTGTTTGATCTCCTCTTCTTGAGATGGACTTTGCTTCTTAATTTTTTGTCCACATCAAAGTTGTAGGGGACTCTAGCACCCTTTTTGATTAAACTCTCTAGGAATGTGTCTTTGTTTTGCTCTAAATATTTCTCCACATCCTGCTAGAAGAGTGGTTCTTGTTGCATTTTCATGAAGTCTTGGGAGGTGAGGTCAAAACTTGAGCTACTACCCCCATATTGTGAACCATGATGAGCATGTTGTGAAGGTTTTTTTGAGTTCCCAGGAGGTGTTAGTCTCCTATAATGATAATGTCTTGAAGCCCTTCTTCCTCTAGGGATAGGAGATATTGATGGTGTCCTTGAACATCTTCCACTTTGTGTAGTCTCAGGAGGAGTGGATGGAGGAGAGTTATTTCAACCACTAACACGCATGTTATTAAATTGGTCATTGAGTCGCTGATCCAAGAGTCTATCTTGCTCCTCCTGGAGGGATTTCTTTTCTATTTCCAACAAGGTTTGTCTCTCCAACTCTAGGAGTATAAATTGCTCTTCCTTTTTAGCTTGTTTATCTAGGAAGGCTTTCTTTTCACACTTAATTCTCTTAAGTCTTTCACTCATGTATCTTGAAGATGTTTTGAGTAGTGAACTTGGTCTGGAATGTTGAAACAAATAATTGGTGTATGCTACATTTATGCGAGTGTCATAAAGTTCCTCATCTTGGTTTTCATGTTGTGATTGTTCATCTTGATAAGGTTTCCTCTTACCCCTCTCAGCCCTTTGGTGTGCATCTAGATATCTAGTTGAGATAAGGGGTGAAGGTGGTTGACTGTCATGAGAGGAACCGCCAAACAAAATGGTATTTCCATGTTTTGGAAATTTGTCATCAAGGCATTTATCCATGTCTTCCCTCTCTTATAAAGTCATTGTCTAACTCATATCCATATCCAATTGAGAAGATGCTAAGGTTGTACCCAACTCACTAAGGTGACTCTTGGAATCAAACCAAACTTCTGAGTTGTTCCTTGGTGATTGATCAAATATGGGCTCTTTTCCCTTACCTTTTTGGCAAGTTTGAACTAAAGGTACTTGTTTAAAGACTACTTGAGGTCATTTTCCTTGATCTAATTGATATCTTATTGCAACTTGCATGAAAGAAAAGGTACTAGCTGATAGGATGACCCTAAGAAATGTTGGTACCAAACTAGGATTGTAAAGGCATTAACTTGTCCAAAAGAGAGGTGATAAGATAGAATTTTGCAAAGGGGTGTAAACCAACACTACAACAGAGGTGCCCAATGAATGGGTGAATACCCTAACACATATGGATCAGGAGGATTATTTACCCAAGTTATTGATTGAATTTGAATTTGTATGAAAGTGAATGGACAAGAGATTACCAAAACTTTCCAATTGTGTTATCAAAGAATCTAAAGGTTTATCTTCTCAACAAGGACAGTTTCTAGCTCACCAAGCTCCAAGAAAGGTCACTTGTGAAATCAAAGGTCACTAGTTCAACAGGTAAAAATGAAAGAATCCAAGTATAAACAAGCTTCTAACAGTGGGGTAAGTGACTTAATCTGATCTGGATCAACCAAGGAAGACTGGAAATGATAGGATAGAAAATTGGGCAAGTTGATAGTTTGACACTTAAGAATGTAGATTTGTTGATCGTTTTGATGTTTGTCTTGATGTTTGGTGTATGTTTTGATGTTTCACTCATGCAAGACATATTAAGTAGATTTTTTGTTGTAAATAGAACAGTCACTCCACAACCTAGGTAAGCCAGGGAAATATTTGTTGAATTCCCACTTGAACCAAAGTTCAGCCACGTCTACTCATAGTAGACAACTTAGAAGCTTGGAGGCATGGACTCCTCCTTATAGTGCACTAACTTCTTAGGCACGCCAATCTTTGAATCCCAAGGGAATCACTTCCCAAAGGACCATTTTTCTACTAATAGCCGTGAAAATGTGGGATGTCTTAGTCAGTCTCTGACCTTCCACGCCAACATTTAGAGGGTTTTGGGTCACTAAAACAAAGTTTGTAATCAAGGAATCCATTTAGGTGGTTGTGATCAAGTCATTTTCCCAATTAAAGGGACTCTCCCAATCCTTTCAAATCAAGGCTTTCACCTTAACAATGTAGGAACTTAAAAGCACCACTAGGGTACTAGAGGAGATTTTGGTTGCCACAACAAATTCACACCTGTCCACTATGAGACTAATCATAATGGCATTTTTTATATACTAGTTTGGAAGGGCGTAGATTTAGCCTATTACCAATTGGGCAACCCACTCTCACTAGTTCTATTAAAGTACTTGGGAGGTAGCCACACTAGAAGAATTATATGAGTTTATCTTGCAACCAAGATACACAAAGGCAAGGGGAGAGGATACGTTCATATAATTATTTGGATTATAATCTAAAAGAAACTTCAAACACATAATAAAATGAAAACAATGCTTCTAGATTTTTTATCATCCCAAAATGGCAAGAGAATATTTTCCTAACATCATTGCCATTCCTAAAATACCAAAATAGAAGTTCATTTTAGAAGTCTTGCATGTGGGTTCCTATTGTAATAAAACAAAATGAAATGCAAGCACAATGTTTAGCATTCTATCGATCAAGGCAACCTGCAAGATGATTTTTTAGTAGTCTTTATTTGATTCTTCTTTTCAACGTCCTGCAAACCACATGTTAAGTTGTTTGAGAAATAAAAATAAGAAAAACACAGCAAACATCAAACAATAAACAAGATATGCAATGTATACTCAAATTATGCAAACCCTAGGGTTAGATTTGAAAATAAATTGTTAGGAGAAATAATAACCAGAAAGTAATCCAAATAACAACTCATATCATGCATTGAACCATTTGAAAATTAAGTGCAAGCTAATCATTAAATGCCCCTTTTTTTAATTTTGATTTTTTGACCTAGTCAACAAGATTGGACCCGTATGACATGAATTGGGATCCCAAAACCTGAATGTAGAAAAGAGACCCCTATTAAAAAATAGAGAGCTTTCTAAAAATGTCAAAATTTTAAAAAGATCTTTTCATTTGTTCCCTAGGGAGCCATTTTCCCAAAATAGACTAGTTTTCATTTATCGACCAAATGAGTTATGATATTTCATCCAAATTTAAAACACAAACAATGGACCCCCTGTATAATTTAAAGACCTTTCCAAAAGTGTAAAATTTTTCAAAAAATATGTTGATTTGTGCCAAAAATTAATGTGTTATGAAAAATAAAGAAATTTTTTTAAAAAATTCATAATACCTAGAAAAATTCTAAATTTTTTACTGAAGCTTCTTTGATATGTCGCAAACCTGCAAAAAACAAATTTAGACCAAAACTCCAATCCATTTGGGAGATATGATCAAATATTTTAAAATATAGGGTTTTCATTTCCAAGCAAATCTGCACAAGGGGGTTAGCTCCAAAAATAATCAAAACCAACATGTAAAGGTGGGTTGCCCCACAGTGGGTACCAAAAATGTGTGTTGAAAATGTGACACACTTGTATGAGTCATTATATTCAAGATTGCTCAAGAATGAGGTCTCAAATGGTGACTCATAGGTCCCTATTTATGGAGTGCAAGGGTTTGTAATGGAGGCCCTCAGTTTAGACCTAGTTATTACCATGCAAGTACACCATGAAATGAGAGATTCAAAGAGGAAGAGAAAGAATGCTAGTCTCCATGATCATCGAATATGCATGCAAATAAGAGTGAAATCTATTCTATATGATAACAATGCATGAAAGGAAACTAATCTATATGATAACAATGCATGAAAGGAAATATGCAAGCTTAATCTATGAAAGGAAATATGAATCTAAATTAACATGAATCTACTCTAAATGGATTGTCATGGATGCATGAGAGAAGAAGACAAGAAGAAGAAGTTGCATGGTTCAAGCTCAAATGCTCAAACTCTCCTCCAAAATTACTCTCCAAACCTGCATCATAACAATAGCATAAAAGTGTCTCTTGATTATCCAAATGACAAGGAGATGTTTCCTTTTAAAGAGCAATGGATGGTAGAGATTAAGAGGTAAAAAGAAATGAGCAAGGGTGGAGATTAAATCTTGGTTGATCCATGTGCTCATATCTTCAAAACGCAAAATCAAAGGCTATGATTAAGAGGCAAAAAACCCAGCACTTAGGAATATGTATGAAGAAAAGGGAGATTTTATTTGTTTTATTTAATTTATTTCCTTTTTCAACTCAAAGAGGGATTTAAGTGGGGGTTTTATTTATTTAATTAAAAGAGGGATTTTTTTAAATTAAATAATATTATTTTATTTTATTAAAAGAAAAATTCTAATTAAATAAGGTAAGATTATTTAATTAAGAGAGATTTTAATTAAATAAGATAAGATTATTTAATTTTAAAGGGATTTTAATTAAATAGGATTATTTTATTTAATAAAAAGGGATTGTTTTATTTTTAATTAAATAGGATAATTGATGAAAGGATCAAACCTTAGGAAATATTGAAATAATTGAATTAATTACGATTTGATCAAAGAATTGATTTGAATTAAAATGTTGCAAAATATTGATTCAAGAATTTGATAAATTGATTCTTTCATTTGATAAATTGAAGAATGGGGACCCATAGTCTAGGCAACCATTTTAGGGTGCATACACCTAGACTCCTATTACCTACCTCAGTTTGGACATCAGTTTGAGGATGCTATGCAGATCCAAAAGATAAGTTGGTCCCTAACTTTTGCCATAGAGTCTTCCAGAATGGACTCATGAATTTTGTATCTCTATCTAATACTATGCTCAATGGTAAGCCATGTATTCTAACTACCTCCTTGAAGAATAGGTGAGCTATCTGAATATCATAATGGATTGTCTTGTAGGGTACAAAGTGTTCCATCTTACTGAATCTATCTACAATAACATAAATTCTATCCATCCCCTGCTTTGTCTTGGACAATCCCACTACAAAATCCATGCTCATACATTCCTATGGTGTGGTTGGGAAAGGGAGAGGATTTTAAAGGCCTGCATTAGAAGATGTACCTTTTTCCTTTTGACAAATAACACAATTTTCTACATACCTCTTAATGTCCAAATTCCTCTTGGACCAAAAATAGAATCTCTGAACTTATTCTTGGGTCTTATTGACACCAAAATGTCCACTAAGTGTGCCATTGTTCTTCTCTTGAATCAAATTTTCTCTTATAGAGCCTCTAGGAACACACAATTGACTTCCTTTAAATAAAATATCACTCTGCAGAGTATATTTAGATAACTGAATATGAAATTGATTCTTGTATTCTTGACATACCTTGTATATGTTTGCAAAGTCTCCATCTTCTGGATATAGATCTTTGAAGCTCTCAATTCCCATGCTCTGCCAATGGATCTCTTGTACTGTCAAAGCTCTTCTACTTAAGGCATCTACTACCTTATTCTAAAATCCTTTCTTGTGATTGATGTTGAAGGTGTATGATTTCAAGTATTAAACCTACTTTATATGCTTGTGACTGAGTTTATCTTGTGATTTCAAGAAACTCAGTTCTTGGTTGTCTGAAAATACTACAAACGCCTTTGGAAGAAATTAATGCCTCCCCTTTCTTAGTGCTTGGACCAGAGCATACATCTCTAGGTCATAAGAAGAGTAATTCTTCTTGGCTTCACTTAGTTTCTCAGAGTGAAAGGCCAATGGTCTTCCCTCTTGACATAACACAACACCAATAGCTACATCACTAGCATCACATTCCACTATGAATAGCTTCTCAAAACATAGAAAAATAAAGATTGGTTGAGTATAAACATTCGTCTTTAACAACTCAAACCCATGGTTAGCTTGTTCATTCCATACAAACTTAGTTTTTATCCCACCTTTGATAGTGTTGAGCATAGGAGCAAAAATTGCACTAAATTTATTTATAAACTTCCTATAGTACTGAACATTCTAATCCATGAAAAATTCTTACCTTAGTTGTTGTCCTTGGAGTAGGCTAGTTGATAATGGCTTCCACCTTGTTATGATCCATATTTATATTGCCTTGAGATAGTACAAACCCAAGGTATTCTAGCTCTTGTTTCATGAATTCACATTTCTCCAAGTTGATCATCAACTTCTCTTCATGCACCTTCTTCAAGACTATCTACAAATGTCTAAGGTGTTCTTCTCTTGTCTTTCTATAGATGTGTATATCATCCAAGTAGACTACCACAAATTTTCCTATGTAGTCCTTAATAAATTTATTCATGAGTCTCATGAATTTGGATGTGGCATTGGATAACGCAAATGGCATTACAAGCCACTTATAGAGTCCTTCTGTGGTCTTGAAGCCTATTTTCCATTCATCTCCCTCACTGACTCTAATTTGATGGTATCCACTCTTCAAGTCAATCTTTGTGAAATACTTGGCTTCACCTAGATAGTCCATTAGGTCTTCTATCCTAGGGATAGGGAACCTATACCTAATGGTTATTTTTTTTATTTCTCTGGAGTCAGTACTTAGCCTCCAACTTTCTCCCTTATTAGGGGCTAAGAGAGTGGGTATAGCACAAAGGATAATACTTTTCCTAATCAGTCCTTGGATTAAGAGTTCTTGAATCTGTCTAGCTATTTACTCATTTTGTTGAGGAGTCATTTATATGCATCCTTATTAGGAAGGGTAGCTCCCAAAATAAATTCTATTTGGTGGCTTACAGACCTATTAGGGGATAGGGTTGATGGTTTTCCATCACTGACAATGCCTTCACACTTTTGCAGCATCTCCTGCACTTCCTTTGGCAATTCCATCTTCTTGACTGTCTTTTCTGCAACTTCTTCTTTTGGTTTCAACACGAGGGAGAAACCTACTCCTTCTCCTTCATCTAAGGATTCTAATAACTGTTTCTCACTAACTATGAGAACATTGGGACCAAATGATTTCATTTCTCCATCCTCCAATAGTGACTGTATCTTGAATGTCACATTGTCTTTCTTGAAAGAATATGAGTTCTTTTCTCCATCATGTATGGCATGTCGGTCAAATTTCCATGGTCTACCTAGGATTATATGATATGCATCCATAGGTAGCACATCACATAATACTTTGTCCTTATACCTCTCAATTGAAAACTCCACCCAAGCCTTTTCATTGACAATAAAATGTTGTCCTTTGTTCAACCAAGTGAATTTATAAGGATTGGTGTGGGGTATCCTTTTCATTTTCAACTTCTTGATTTCCTCCTCTACCACTATATTTTGAGTAGACCCTGAGTCTATGATGACTCTACAAACCTTTCCCATCATTTTTCACTTCACTCTAAATAGTGATCTCCTCTGACTAGGCTCTTCTTTCACTAGCTCCTTAATCAGAGTTCTCGTCATCATTAAGTTTTCACCTTCCTCTTACTCCAAGGGTACTTCAAGGTGTTTACATCCACCA
The DNA here is from genome assembly GCA_018584345.1 of Thuja plicata. Taxonomy (NCBI): domain Eukaryota; kingdom Viridiplantae; phylum Streptophyta; class Pinopsida; order Cupressales; family Cupressaceae; genus Thuja; species Thuja plicata. The sequence continues at coordinate 206,342 of MU222818.1, forward strand.
TTTGTGTATTCTTGATCATAATTTAACCTTTTATCACTTCCTTGAGAAGTGTTTCCTTTCTTCGGACACCTATATGTAGGATGTCCCATTTGATTGCAGTGATAATACTTCATTGTGGAAAAATAGTTACCTCTTCCTTGACTACTTCCTCTTCCTCTATTGTAAGAGTTCCTTCCACTATTTGAACTCCCTTTGTTTGAGTTTCCTTCTTTCTTCTTAGTATGATTAGTCTCTCCTTGACTCTTTGGTTTAGAACTCCTTCCACCATATCCACCTCTCTGTCCTCTATTGTCTCTTCCTCTACCTCTTCCTAAGTTGGTAGTGCTAGAATCCTGTTTCTTTCTTATCTTCTCTTCAACCTTGATAGCAATTTTGTGGCACTTCTGAATGGTATATGGAGTCAAGAGACTCATCTCATCTTGTATGGTCCACTTAAGTCCATTAAGGTATCTTTCTACCTTCACTTTCTCATACTCTACAACTTTAGACCTCATGCAAAGCCTCTAAAATTCTTGAGTATAGGAGTTTACATCTAGTTCATTCTACCTTAAACCTTGTCTTCTTTTATGGATTTGGATTTCATAATCCTTAGGGATATAAGCCTCTCTGATTTTTGCAACCATGGCTCTCTATGTGGCAATGGGATTTTTTCCTTACTTCTCCCTCTCATCTTGGATGAATTTCCACCAAGTGAGTGCAGACCCTCTTAGTTTGCCTTTTGCAACTTTCACCTTTTGAGCCTCAGTGATGCCATCACACTCAAAATGGTTTATTTTTCCTTCTATGCAATCTAGGACTATCTCTGCTTCCATCTTTCCAGTAAAGATAAGAAGTCCTTCTAGTGCTCTACCACTCATAGCCTTTAAAGCTTTTAGGAATGCTTCTTCATTAAGGACAGGGTCAGATTTGGGTACTTCATCATCTATGGCAATCTCCTTGCCTTTCCCTTCAACCTTATCCTTCACTTCTTCTTCTTTCACATCAACTTCATCTACCTTTTTCTCTAATCGAGTTAATCTATCTCACAAAATTCTATTCTCCACTTCTTGATCATCAAAATTTTTATCCAACTCTACATTTTTCACCATTGTAGACTCTCCTAATAACTCTATAGGTTATAATATTAACCACAAGCCCGATCAAACAAGCTTTGATACCAATCTGAATGAAGTGCTCCAAGGTGTGCTCACACAAGTTACTAAGGACTTCCCCTATCCAATCTACTTAGGATCCTAATCCCTCTTCTAGAGTCTCAATAGTCTCAAGACTCCAAGCCAAATACTACCCTAACTCCACTCCAAGATTTATTCTTCTTGTGTTTAACCTTGTAGGACAACTATCACTAGTTTTGTCTTAATGCTTCATTCTTGCTTGAAGGTCTCCAAGCACAAATCCTTCATATAACTTTTACCAATGCTAAAAGGGTCATGTCAACCACTTGAACACTCATTATAAATCCTTTTCACTCTAATGGACTAGGTCTTCAATCCCAATCCAATCAAGTTCCAAATTCACTCTATAGCACCCTATTAGGCCTAATTGACTAATTAGCCCTATCCATAGGGTTTTTCTTGATTTCTTCCCAAAACTTACAAAAAACCCAAAAAACTAACCTAGGGTCTTGATACCCTTTTCGAAGACCAAAAATATTTTCAAGGTCTTGGGCTCCCAAGTCATCCGTACACCAGTGTCCTGAAATGTAGCTCGCTAATAGCACTTTTTGGGTTCCTAAAATGCACTTGATTGATTTCTATCTAGAAATCTATCCAAATGGATTGGTGAATCTCTTAGCTCTCAACTAGGAATCTATAGGACGATAATGAATCTGAAACTACACTTGGTTCAGAACTTTCACACACACCCTTGCTGGGTAAAAGCATAATAATCTGTTACCTTTTAGGCTAACTTATCAACACAGCAGAATTTTAGTATTTCTAACTAAAAATTAATTTTGGTCAAACATATAGTCTAGCTAGATTCATTCTAGATAAGTTAGATAATTTTTTTAACTTTTCCAATTGGAAATGTCTATTAAATGTATGTTTTATACCACTTTGAGTCCAATTATCATAGAAATAAAATTATTTCAAAAAAAGTGACGTTTCAATAACTCCTAGTCTTTTTAATGATATTTTTTTAAAATAAAAAAAACCCTTTTGTAGAGATTGGAGTCAAGATTATCCTCATATAGATTTTATAGTATTTTAATTAGACATAGTCTATTTTAATTAAAAAATATTGAAAGTAGGTATTTTAATAGTCAAGCAGTCGTTGATTCAAAAAATATAAAAAAATGATAAATACATTCAAAAAAAAATTAAAATCATATAAAACACTAGACAAGAGAGTCCTCTTCAATAATATGTAATTTATTTGGTTTTTTGTATAGTTTGGATAGGGGAAAAGTGGTGGGAGACAAAAACTGTTGATTTCAGGTAAGTTTGACTTTGAAAACTTATAACGGGAAAACTATAGATCGAAAACACTTCTTTGTTTTTTTTTTTGCACTAGTTATACATGTCATCTAAAACATATTATGAAATTGGAGGAAAAAACAATGTTTTACTTATAATGGTTTGGTGGGAAGTAAAATCCTTGATTTACAATATTTTTTAGGAAATGAAAAATAGACCTAAAAATTTCAAAAAACATATTAATTTTGGTTCAATTTTTTTTAAAAGAAGTATAGGTATATAATTCATCCTATTTCACACATTTCTTCAGTTTAGATCATCTTCAAATTCTCAACAAAAATGTGACTTTTATGCCCTTGAAGTTTTACAGTTTTGGTGTTGTTAACCTTTTCCTTTGTAAACGTGTGACAGATTATTGTGCTTTTACCCAGCTTCTGCATTTAACTTTCTCTCTTCCATACACCTAACCAGATAGTTATAGCTCACTCAGGGTATAGCTTCAAAAATAGAAAATCGGTTCTCCAAGCCTCCTAATTGAATGTATATATTGTACAAGGGCTCCCCTAACATATTCATCCACCTTTTGTATTTTCCCACAATTGGATTCTATGGGGGATCCATCAAACCAAAATTCTCTGAAACTAGACCAGTAAACACTCTAAATCCTAAACAATTTTCTAAGACTATCAACTCAACTCTAATCTACTTTCTTAGTGAATCAAAATATCTTGTATCTACACCTACTACATGGATCCAACACTAGATTCATCCTTTCAATCCATTAACACACCATTAACATTGAAACAAGTCGACTATATTGTAAAACCAGAACACTATACTTTTATTCACTTCAAAAACTTGCATGCAATCTCCTTTACCTCAGGACATGAGCCAAAAAGTATCTTAAGATGCCTCTCCCATGGTTTTAGGCCTTCATCATTGACTTCCCACTCCTATAATGAAGAGAATCCAAAGTTGTTGAGTTGCATGCAACATTTGCAAAAAATACAAATGTTGTCATGACAACTTTTGAGTTTTTTTTACATTTATGATGCCAACTAACTTTTAGGACCTCTAACCCATATAACTTGATGAATTAACATCATGAAGTCCTTTTTAGACACTTTTCACACTTTTCTTAAGTCTAGGACACATTTAGACCACACTTCCCATTTTAGGCCTATCCTAAGGACTAATAACCTGAAAACAACCTAACCTAGACTAGTTTCGATTTAGCACTAACTACTAATCCATCTATTCATACACATAACAAGACTTTCTAAGGTCAAAGAAAAAACATACTGACTTGGCTAGAATCAGTTACAAGCCAAAATTGACTAAGGCTTTGGGGATAGCCTAGGTGCTCCTGCACCATGACCTAATAGAAAAAGTGACCCGAAGGAGAGCTAAAACTTATTTTACACTAATATTTAAAATTAAATATTATCTAGTTGTACCTAAAAAATACATTCATGTCTATCAAAAGATTCCCTTGATTGTTCTATTATGTGACTAAGGTTGAGGAGTTTATCATGGTTATCAAACTGACACTTTTGGTAACTAGATTGGATATATGGAACTATAAGTCTTAAACCTACATAACCATATCAGAACAAAATTTGTGGCATTTTAGGAGTAGCCATAACTTAGGAGTAATTAGTTGTAGTATTTATATTGACACCCAATTGGTTATTATTGGCATTTGGTTCCCTTTTGATATTTGAACCATAATTTAGAAGATGTATGGAGACTCAAATGACCATACACTCTAACATGATCTTCCCGTGGGTTTTCTTAAATTCAAATATATGTGGTTCAACCATATTATCTTAAACTACCTTTAATGTGTCCTAAATTGTAAGATTTTGATTATCATGATGACATAGAGACTTGTACTTTAAAGTGTTCCTTCTCCTCCTACAAATACTTTCATTCATACTTCAATATGTATTACTATAATCTAGATTTAGATAGTTCATATTCTTTATCTATTAGTCACCATTTTAAGGTTGAGAGCTTGAGTGATCCAATATTGGTAGATTTATATAGTTCTCATACTTAGGTAGATGTCTTGTGTGGACATATCATTGAGGGATGAGTAGTGTAGAATAATTGGATACATTGAGTTCCAATATTATATATTATTGCTTCTAATAAGATAAGTGATGCTACATCCATGGCTTGTAATAATATATTCCTTAACAAGATTTTGATTATCTTCTAGTTACAACTTCTTGAGATAATTATTTTTTATAAATTGTAGCTTTGTTTTGTGATTGCTATCCTGTACACTTCAAGGATACTATTGAGGATATTTGTTGAGTAGATCAATGTTAGTTCCTATAAGATTGCTTCATCTACTTTAGATATTGTGGGCTAACCTTTAGACCTTCTAATTTTTTCTGCACATCATCATTTGTCTTCCTTTAGTATTGGTATGGAGACCATTGAGTATCATTTTGAGGATGAATCTTTGTCTTTTTTTAATGTTCTACATTTCCATTAGATTCAAGGTTGCATTTCATCAGTGTAGCCTTAAACATCCACCATGATCTTATGTAAACCTATGTCTCACCTTAGTTTATGTAACCCAAGAGTTCTCCTTTTATTCTTAATTCATTCTCATTTTATACTTAGATCCTTTAATATAATAACACTTTTTCTATTATATTTGATCTCTCATATGCTTTCATTGAAGCTCCTAGATCTTGAGTGACTACATCTATAGGTGAATATTTTTTGTTGTGTATAACATTCTATATCAACTCTTACATTAAACAATCCTGAAAAGGATAATCCTAATGATATTTTAATTATCATTCCCAAGACTTGTAACCATGTATTTTCTTTAGAATTATTTTTAAATATATTTGGTCATGCCTATCATGAGCTAATACATAATTTATATAAGCGTTAGTTAATTAAAAAATGGGTATCATTTTTCAATGACTATTTTCAATTGGTAATAGATGGCCAATTCTATAAATTCAAGCAGTATAACAACTTGGTTAAGGAGATTATATTCTCTTGTCAAATTCTAGCTAACTTGTCATATTTCATGTAACTAAAATCAATAAATATATACTATCAATAAAAAGGTACATATATAAGCCTTATCTGTCATATTGAAATTTTGATAACCAGTAGTACAACCTACTCCACTTGCTCCTAATCAAGCTCCAAGGCCTTGGGTTGTACCTAATTTATTAGCATTTGTATTGAAATTAGTGGCATGAACATTAAAATTAGATCTAGGCATGCCTTGAGCAGTTGTAGTAGTAATATTGCTAAATTAGTGTGTGGAAGAATTTAATAAATAAATCTTCCTTTTCATTTCAGCAATAGCAGCTTCTAATTCTTCTCATTCCAACTACTTAGAAATATCATCCCTGGCTTTTCTTTCTCTCTCCAATTCCATATCCAGTGAGAAAAAGTTCTGAGATACCCCTTATTCATTTCTACATTCAAAAATTCTCATACTAGTAATTTTGTTCTTTTCCTTATCAACATTTGTCTAGCTTGCATTGGTTGCTAGTAGGTCTTGTAGAGAAATTTGAACCTTAGGTGGCTACTGATTTTCATAAGTAAGAACCTGCCACAATACAGGGCCATCATCCTTGAGATCGTTTCTCTTCAACAGATGCTCTCTCTCTTAGCATTCCTTCCTCATGGTTCTCACTTAACCAAAAAGTTCCTGAATCAAACCCTTGAATCCCTCTTTCAAACCTTGATTTTCTATTTTTAATTTGACAATCCTTTTCTTTAAACATTCCCTTTCAGTAATGGAATTTATTATTGTTTCTTCTATATCCTTCTCATTTCTTTGTTTGAGAAGCATTTCTTCCTTCAATTCCCTTTTCAAAAGATCAATATCCCCATAAACATATTCTATATTAGAACTCGAGGAATCATATAAATTTATCAAATCATCCTCTCTTAGGTCTTGAATTCGTACATAAGGGGTACACATTATATTTGAAGGAGAATTCCCCATGTTTGGGGAACTAGCAGGTTGACAGTCCCCACTACTATCATTTTTTCTACATTCCCCCTTATATTGGACCTTGGTTACCACCTTTTTCCAAGTTTTACTTTCTTGTACGAGGGTATCATACAAATTTTCAAAGTAGCCCATACTACTATATTCAGAACTCGATGGGGAAATAGTCCTTTTCTCTTAGATAGTACGTAGGGGTTGACTTGGACCTTCTGATCTACGTCTCCAAGCAGAAGTATTTCTAGGTTCTCCCTTCTTGGACCAATTCCTTTTGGGAGCTCTAGGGATATCACCCTCTAACATAGCTTCATGGTGTTTCTTCACATATGCCATTGTGTTTCTCATCCTAACCAAAATGAAGTCCCCAAAAGACTTGATCTGCTAATGTTTCTGTTAGAAACACTAAAACCAATAACTCAGAGTCACCACCAAAAACTTGATGGGAAAAGATATGAGACTTCACTTTGAAAATAATAACAAAGTATAATTCAATGATATAACAACATACAACTATGATTTTTAAAATTTTAACATGATAAAAAAAGAGTCTCAAGGAAAACCTTTTAAATTGCATAGTTTCCTTGAAGTCCCCAGTAGAGTCACCAATTTGTTGGCACTTTTTCTTGCAGAATCTGGTACATCAGTAATGCTTCACTCTATGCTACCCAATTTATGATTCTATCAAGTAAAATTCCAACTAACAGGGAATAAATCCTCCTACATTTTGAGCCCCACAAACTCAAGCTGGTGTACTTAATTTGGTTCATTGTTCCTCAACAAACCACACAGTGGATATGTGTCTTACACACAAATATTCAATATGTAGATATGAAAACTGTAAAGTAAAATTTGATTATTTTAAATGTTGTCATGCAACCATAACCCTGACCAGTGATGAATACTAGGGTACATAATCAATATGAATGTTTTTCCACCACACCATATATGTGAAAATCAATTGAAACCTAAGAAAGATCAAGATTCCTTACAACGCACTTTCTACAACTTAATTCCTAATTTATCAAATTCACATGCAATCTTTAAACCCCTTGAAACTTGTTCTTAGGAATTACACTCCCCTTAGAAATAACCTTAAAATAGATTTCATAATTTGTGTTTCAAATTCATGAACTTGAAATTCCTTATAGATTAAACATGTAATAATTCAAAGCATACACATAAAAACAATTGAACATTAAGAAGGGATTCAAAACATATTTCCATTAACCAATATTTGCTTCATTATATTCAGTATTTTCTCAGACTAATAAAACTCAAGAATGCAAAACTCTAGACCAGAACTTTCAATTTAGTCATGATTAATCATTAATTGACCGACCCCCTTTACAATACTTTCTCATACAATTTATACCCTTAGCTTTCTTGGAATCCTATTATGAATCAGGATGCAACAAGCTATGGGTTGCTAGGTAAAGATAAATAGTGACTCATCATGAAAGACACAATACAATAGAACCAATAGTCAAGTTGTTACAAGATTTCATAAGAAATGTTATTGGACCACAAGGTCTTTGCAACAAATTCAAAATTGCTCTTTTGCGGCGGAAGGATGATCCCTGGATTTACCCTCAGACCTCTTTGGTGCAAGTTTGAGAAGATTTTAGTTTGCACAGGCTTTTACTTGCCTGCTCTGCCCCTTTTATTTTTATGGGTGTGCTAGTAGACTTCTGTTTTCAGGCTGCTGTGGATCTTCCCCCTTTGGGTGGAAGAGGTAGGGTTTTACTCTTTTTTGGAGGCCAGGGGACGGCTGATAGTTTTAAAGGGCTCCCTCTGGTTTGGTGTTTTTGG
>MU222818.1:221847-281526 GCA_018584345.1 Thuja plicata
GACGCACTACAAAATTTATAAAATGGCCCACTTAAAAATACTCTTAGAAAATTTCAATAATATGAAATAAAGTTTTTTAAATGTGTGAATTCAGAAATATCAATTTTAATGCTGAACCATTTTCTTTTTTCAACAACAATGCTTCATTAATTAAAAGATTTTAAAGCCATTCAAAGAGTTTCAAGGAATTCTTGTGAAATTCATTTTGTGCCCATATGTGGTATCTTTCAATTAATGCACTCTACGAGGTCACATTTCTATGAGGCATTTTGTTAAACTTTAAAAATTTAGTCTTTAAAATTTACCATATATGATCTATGGTTCTATTTATTTTATTAGCCAAGCCTACATGATGGTGATTCTAGATTATCCATGAGTTCCTCAATTTCCAAGTACTTCAGTTTTTTCCTTAGTTCTCTAAAATAAATAGTAAGCAAGGACTACACTCACCCAAAAAGCCAAAGTATGTTTAGGCTCAATCAAGCATTTGATTTATTATCAATGAAATGTCAATATCTTGATAGGGGATTTGTAGGTAACTTTGACTACTCAAAGTTGAGTGCCTAATGAGGTAGGGAAAAGAATAAAGAAAGTCTAACCTTAAGGGTGCATGCATGGTCATGTTCTTAAGTCTCTAATCCTCCCAAGTTGAAAAAGGTAGTTGTTTTAGGCGATAGCCAATATAAGTCAAGTTAGAATGCTACATTTCAAATTTAAATATGATTGTTGATTAATGTAGGAAAGTCTAGGATCAATATATGATTGTTCATTAACCATACTTTGATTGATCTAAAATCCATACACTCAATGCCAAAATAATTAAATATCATAATTTGTTTGGTCGTGCATCTTATCAGAAAGTCATTTCTATAAGATACTTGAGTGGGTCTAATTCTGGATATTAGGTAAATGTGGTGGATAGGGATGCAATGTTAGAGATTATGTGAAGTGTTAGATAATGTCTAGGAATGATTTTTTCATAGCTATGTAGCGGGATCAGTATACAACCAATATTTGATTGACATTTTTTTATTTGACCAAAGTCCTTCTAACAAGACCCATCCTAGTGAAATCTAGTACTTCTCTTGATAGCCTTAAACACCTACCATGATCTTATGTAATCCTATGTCTCACCTTAGTTTATGTAACCAAAGAGTTAACTTTTTATTCTTAATTCATTCTCATTTTATAATTAGATCCTTTGATAGAATAACACCTTTTCTATTATATTTGATCTCCCATGTACATTCATTGAAGCTCCTAGATCTTGAGTGGCTACATCTATAGACAAATATCTTTTGTTGTATATAAGATTCTATATAACCTCTTACATTAAACAATCATGAAAAGGATAATCCTAATGATATTTTAATTATCATTGCTAAGACTTGTAACCATGCATTTTCTTTAATATGTAATTTATATATGTTTTATTTAATTAAAAAATGTGTATCAATTATCTATGACTACTTTCAATTGTTGATAGATGGCCAATTCTATAAATTCAAGCAATATAATAACTTGGTTAAGGAAATTATATTCTCTTGTCAAATACTAGCTAATTCGTCATATTTCATGTACCAAAAATCAATAAATCTATACTATCAATAAAAAAAGGTACATATATAAGCCTTATCTATCATATTCCTTAAAATCATAACCATCATAAATTTTCTCTATTGTTTTAATTTTTTTTCTATCCCCATTGGAACAACCCTCAAACAACTAGAACATATTTATATTTTGAAAAAGATCTTCCTATTTTTCATAGTCATAGTGTCCTCAAAACTTCCAATGACCTTGTCCAAATGAGTAATAGTCACTTTTACAAATATTAAAATATTGGAGGAAACCTTATATGGCAAACAATCAAAGTTATTGATCTATTATTAAATAAAACTAATCATTTGTATGGATTAAAAATCATTTTGAATATATTGATGTAGACCTGGGAAAATAACTATATTGATTTATCTTTGTGAAGATGTAACAAAAATTCATGGATTGAAGAAGACTTTAAGAAGTCTTGGTGAAACATTTAAAATATTGGTAGGAGTTGACTAGAGTAATAGCTCACATTTCTTATTTGTGAATAACAACAAAATTCACTAATTTTTAAGGAAATCGTAATATCTTTAACTTGTATGTCATTAACTCATTCTACATCTTTAGATATTCTTGCAATTATAGTCGTACACATGTACTATTCTTTCTAATGGTGCATTGGTCATTCATAATGCTTTAATGAGTTAATAAGGCATTCTATTAAACCATTAAGACATTCTATATCTATAAAATTCCTTAATGAGTTAATAAGAACACTATATTGAGTTAAAGATATAGAATTCCTTTTTGACTTAACTCTTTTGTTTATCTTATCACCATATTAACATTTCTCGTTTAATAGCACAAACATTTCATATTACTTCTATGTTCATTATCATGTTTTTCATTGGTCCTTTACTATATCACCTCAGATGATTATTAAAATAGATAAAAATAATAATAATCAGTGAAATCTCCTCTAAATAGTAAACATGATTTAATTTTAAAAATAACGCAGCCATCCAATAGGTGATTCAAGTTTTATTCACTTTTCATCCATAAAATCGAGGATGAATTATTACAATCTAATGAATAAATGAAAATGAAATGGCGAGGGAAAGGAATTGCGGTGAACAAGAGGTTTTATTTGTGGTGTGACCATTCTGTAGGGATTTCAGTCGACGTTCTCACGCTGAAACTCGTTTGCGGCACCTTCAATATTGTGAGAGAGCAGAGGACGTGTCAAGTTCTGGTCTGATACAACAATTTTTTTGTGGCTGCTGCGGTTGAACAACCATAAGGACATGGCGGGGGTGAGTTTTGAGCGGCCACATTCACCATAAATATAAGGAAAAGAACAGCAAGCACTATGTTCATCTTCATGCGCAGCGAATTTCCCATGTTTACAATAGAGATGGGATCAAATGATCAGTTTGTAGATGAATATTGAGATGGGATCAAATGCATCACTGTGGCCCATTTATATGTAGCGATTGCCATAACCATACTTACAGCTAATTTCTTCTACAGTCATGTATTCAAAGTCCTCCTGCGGCGTATTGAAGACGAAGCAGTTTACATAACTGCCGTTTGTTTTCGTATACTAATTGCTGTTTAAATTAGAAGCTTCGACTGACCAATGAACTGCTGAAACAAAAATCACGAATTTATTTTTAGCTTCGATTTTGTCTAAATAGGCTTTTTGTCAAAGTTATTGCCATGTACTACATCAATCGTCTCTTGTAGAAAGCATCCAAACTACAAACATTTTAGGGAGTTCTAAGATTATATCAATACCAAAGGAATGGTCTAATAGTTTTATTTGCGGACCTTCATTCTTGATAATATGAGTGCGTAGTAGCCCGATTCAATATGAGAAAAAAGCTATTGTCAAAACACGTTATTTGGAGCACTTCACCTCTTTCAGGATTCGTCCTATAATTTACCAACATGTCTTCTCATCTATTCTCTCACATTTTCACATTGTGGTCCATGATTTTATTTTGAATTCTTAAATTTAGGAAGTTAGCTTTGTTCATTAATGATATGCTTTGTATGTTTACTAGGTAGGTAAATTTTCTTAGACTTTCACTATGTTTTGTAACACTAATGGTTTACGTTTTATTAAAAATAGTTAGATTATGTAACTGCCATATATGACCATTCTGAGAAATTGTTAGTGGAATAGTAGGTTGCTATGGTTTTGTGAGCTCTCTATCCTCGCTGATTAGACATATTAGAGGAGAAAACATAGCTTTAGAGGGGAGATATACAAAACCCTTGACAATTTTGTCTTCATCCATTACAAATGTTGTATATTGAATTTGATATTGTACACATTTTGATGATGCTAATTTTACGTTGTCATCTAGTGGTAAGGATTATTTGTTTTGATTGACATTGTGACTATGCTACACATTTTGATGATGCTAATTTTACATTGCATCTAGTGGTAAGGATTAATTGTTTGGATTTACATTATGTCTATGCTATGAATAATTTTATTTATTTCATACTACTATCACAATTTTTCTACTATGTTTATATTTAGGTTTATATGAGGAATTTGTATCTAGGTTAATATATAGGGATCTTGATTTTTTTTTAACTTGTGGATTAGTATATGTTGGACAATGATAATTTCTTGTAGTTGCATTTATTTATATCATTCTATTTGTAAGAAAAATATTCACAATTTTAGTATCTTGAGGAGTATGTGAAGTTTTTCAATGAAATATTATATATCTCTCTAGGATGTATTTGTCATTAACTAACAATGTGAGAATTTAAAATTTACCTTCCAATATTTCCTAATTATGCAATGAATTATCAAATATATTTTAAAATTCTAACACTATTAATTTTTTTGATAAAAGTAGCAGCAAGAGGGTGCTGACCTGAGGTACAATAGGAAGCTGACTAGGATAGAATTAACATCATATTAATCCAACCTAGAAATCAGCATGAAGAAAAGTAAATTAATCATCTATCTCTATCAAAAACAAAATGATAGAGCTCTACTAGTATAAGCGTAAACTATCAAAACCCCACATACGGATTGTATCATGTTTCAGCAGCCAAAAAATTAAACCATGCCATGCACGACCATTAACCAAAATTAAAGTATTAAGCTTAAAGCTGTAATAAAAAAAAGCTAGCCTAGCCAGAGGGCTTGGGGACAGAAATGCTATAAAACACATTACCACCCTGGTCCATCAACAGATTTATTTTCCATCTCATAAGCACTTGGAAAGCAACATGTCAGGCCACTCCTCGTTCAAAAACTTGAAGAGTTCACGGTTTCCTTCAACAGACTCCTTCCCAGCAGAGGTCATCTCGTTCAGCAGACATAAGAAAGTAGATGAAGCATGGATAACCTTGAGTGCAAAATTACTGACATCTGCCAGCCTCCTTTTAGTATTCACAGGTCCCGCTCAGCTTAGCCACCATGTTTTCTAGATTAACAATCTAGTACTTGACTTTCCCAACCAAGCCATTTCCCACAACACCTTTGGGGTTCTCAGCCATACTAACGGGGGCATTGTCTTCCTTTCCCTCTCAACCATGATATTGTGGGTAACATCCCTCCCCTCCTCATGGTCAGAATTGTTCTAGTCCTCTTTCCGGCTGGGAGATCTCCCTGATACATCCTCCTTATCAAATAATTCTTTCATTTCTCTTTTCCCATTCTTCTTGGCAAGACGAGAGGAACGATGGGCATTGGTAGGCTGAGGGTTGATATTCTAAGGGCACTCAAGGTTAATGTAAATTAGTTTGCATTTTTTAGAAGGCTAGGGGGAATCCTCACGGGTTAGGTCATGTTTGGAACTAGCCCGAGAGCTAGGGGAAGGGTGGGTTTCAGAGGATTTATGACTAGCAGTAGGGGAGGAGCATCCTATGGAGCCTAAGGGCGTAGGGAGACCCTGGTTAAGGGAGACTAAGGGTGACAAATGTTGGTGGGAAGCTTGGGTGATTTACAGGATATGAGGAGGGTAGAGGGCCCAATGGAAATTGCAAATTCTAAAAATTAGCCCATGGTGGAGGTAAACTAGTTTCTTCCCTAGTGATAAAGACTCATTCACGGTAGTCACAGTCAACTCCAAAGAGTGTAAGAGATAAAATGGAAAGGAGATCAACAATTTGTGCCTAATATAGTTTTAAAAAGAGAGATGGTAGTTATAAAACATACCAAATTGGCCCTCCAGAGTGAAGCACTTCATGATCAACTTGCACATCTTCGGCCAAAATTGAGGTAGGTCCGCAGTGCTGTATCCACCATTTTTGGACACCGACTTTTCATCCTTAGAAAAAAACTAATCAAACTCTATTTTAGCCTATTTTTTTGGTTTGTTTCCATTTCCTACCCATATTAGGCATCCTAATGGATTTTCCTATGACCTCCTCATTGATCTCAAATGGGATTTTGTTTATGGTGACCCTTCTCTCATTCAAGGTTTTGGCAAACTGTCAAGAGATCATTTCATCCTGTCCATTGAGGCTTTTCATGAAGGGAAAAATCCCTCCCTCTTTGCAAAATTACTTAACCGTAGGGTTTGAGGAAAACTCTTCCTTAATTTGATCTGTTTCAATTCTATTATGATCACCACCCATATTCGCAGAGTGGTTAAACACAACCCACACCCAACAAAAATAATTGTTCAAAAAATAGTTATAGATACCCTCCGAGTCACAACAACCAGACAAGCCAAAGCACAAGTTCAAAGTAGGGAAGTTGCATGAAATGGAAGATTGAAAATCATAGCTTATCATTAAACTCTTGTCACTTCTCGAGTCATTACTTCGATAATAATTGCCTTTTGCCTCAAAAAACACTGCCAAAGACACCACTAGGGTTAACACATGGGAGTGGTGCTGTAAACCATAATCTCCATCAATTAAATCGGTTGCAAATATTTTATTATCGTCTATAAATCACACTTACCTCTAATGCCACTTTAAGACATAATGATACTTTAAGGGAACCATGACCCCACTGGGCCACACCAACCTCCCAATAGAACTGAAGAACCCCCCAGCAGAGGCCACATGTCATTCCACTCACATTTTTCACCAAATTTGAAATTAATAGAACCCATAGGTCTACCATTTGGCGCCCAAACCAAAAGCTGATTTTTAAACATCCTGAATTTGGTTGTTGACACCTCTCATTTCCCACATAAGTAGGTCTTGACTATTCTTGGGAAGTTGTGTAACAACCCGCCAACATTGTATTCCATCCATCTGCAGCCCAACAATAACCATTAAGTCTTCAACCGAGTTCCATTCCTTGTAAATATGTTTGGTTGTGGTCTTACAAAATCGTCCCATCAGACCTTTTATATCAGATAGGATAGGGTCAACTCTCCAACCAGCCAGGGCATTTTCAAGAATAGCCTCAACAATAATATTGGAGTCCCCTTCAATTTAAATGTTAGTACAACCCAAGCTAAGAGAAAAATTCAGTCCCCACAAGAGAGCCATACCCTCTGCCTAGTTAACAAAGTGGTCTTTGAGTGGACAAGCAAAAGCTACCACTATTCTTCCCCAATAATCTCTTATGATTCCTCCTCTAGCTTGTAGCCCGCCATGGACAGAGCCATCAAAAGAAATTTTGTGCCAAGAGGCCTGAGGAGGAGCCCAAATAGTCACCTTTCTAGCCCTGAGTTTAGTGTTATCAAATATGGCAAACCCCTTTTTAATTCCCCATTTTTTAGCAATTTTCTAGTCAAAATCAAAGTAGGGGTTTTGGCTTTTCCAGTTTCCCACCAAAAAATTCTCCTTTATAAGTTTGAACCCTAGATGGAAGACCTCCTTTATAGTGTGTTTAGTATCCCTAAAGATCCTATTATTGCACTCCTTCTAGATGAACCAACAAATTATAGGGGGAATTTGATTCCATGAGAGTTTTATTAGAGGGTGCTAGGAAGGCGAGTACCACTCATGTAACATATCCTAGATATTTTGGTTGGAAACCCAAAGGAGGTTGAGTCTAGAGAGGATCTCCTGCCATATCCCAATAGAAAATTTAGAGTGAAGCATGATGTGGTTAATACTTTCCTCTTCTTTCTTACAAAGACAACATTTATTAGCAAGACTAAACCCCCATTTTATGAGATTATGAAGGGTGAGCATTTTCCCATGGAGCATCATCCAAAAAAATAAATTCTCTTTAGGGATTAATTGGGGCTATCAAACCTTCCTCCATCACAAAGTGTCAACATTTTCATTAATCAACAGACTATAGCTCGATTTAACATAAAAACTACCATATTGAGTGTGTCTCCATAATAGTCTATCACGTTGGTCAGTGATAGGAATGTGGACTGAATGCAATAATTCATTGATTTTGATCACTAGGTTGGTTAGGTCTGGTCTATCCTGAAGATGTGGGAGTAGGTTAATCCATTTACCATTGGAGATAAAGTTTGAGACTAGAGAACAAATACCAAGAGTTAGGATGTTTCTCAGCTGAGATAACTAAGAGGTCCCAAGAATGGTATTCGGCAACCAAGGGACATCCCAAAACTTGATCTCCCTACCATTTCCCAATAGCCAAGTGGCCCCCTTTTCTAGAATACCTCTTTATTTGAGTATACTATTCCAATCTTTTGAGCCCGCAAGGTGGCCCTACACCATGAAGATTTTACAATAGCAAGCCGCATCCAGATACTTAGCCTCCATGATTTTGCACCAGTCAGCAGCTCCATGAACCATGGTCCAAGCCATTTTGGATAGTAGAGCTCTATTAAGGTAGGAGATTTTTCTTAGACCCAAGCCACCAAGGGATTTAGGAAGACAAACCTTATCCCAGCAGACCAATGGTAGGTGTTTCTTTTCCTCTGACCCAGACCAGAGGAAAGTGTGTTGAATCTTTTCAATCTTCTTAGCCATGAAACTAGAGATTTTAAAAATCTACAAAAAGTACACCAGAATGCCTTGGAGGGATGTAGCAAGGAGTTGAAGCTTACTAGCATTACTAAGGAGTTTACCTTTCTAGCTCATGAGCTTCCTTTTGCATCCGTTCCAAAATGGTATTCCAGAACTCATTCTTCACATCTTTGACAGTCAATGGGTGGCCCAGGTAAGTGGCAAGAAGCTTATCAGACTGGTATCCCAAAATCTTTAAAAAATTTATCTCAACCAAGTTGCGAGTATTAAAGAAGAACATTCTTCTTTTGTGATAGTTGATGTGCTGACCTAAAGCAGTAGCATAATTTTCCAGCATCCGCTTCCATATCCTAGCTTCCCTAACCAAAGATGCCCCAAAGAAGAAGGCGTCATCAATGAATTGTTGTAGGATCACAGGTGGGAGGGTGATAGTCGGCTTAATCTGCTCAATATCTCTGGTTTGAGCCATCTGCATCATGTTACAACCAAGGATCTCCGCAATAAGTATAAAGAGATAAGGAGAAAGAGGGTCCTCTTGGCAAAGACCCTTACCCAAGAAAATTTTTGCGTCTAGTTTTCCATTAAACAACACCGAGAATCTCACAGTCTCCAACCAAGGCTTAATAAGGGAAATGAAATTCTCAGAGAAACCAAAATCATAAAGGACTTTGTAAATGAAAGTTCAGTGTACTTTATCATAGGCTTTTGAGACATCTACTTTGAGGGCCATCCCAACAACCTTATTGCGATCAATAGAGTGAAGAATTTCATGAGTGGTAATGGAAGCATCCATAATTTGTCTTACAGGAACAAATCCCTTTTGGTTGGGACTAATAATTCTATCAAGTAGAGGTTTGATACGACTAACCATAATTTTTTAGAAGACTTTATACAAAGTATTGCATAAGCTATTAGGTCTAAAGTCCTCCATAAATTTGCGCTCCACACATTTGGGGACC
The DNA here is from genome assembly GCA_018584345.1 of Thuja plicata. Taxonomy (NCBI): domain Eukaryota; kingdom Viridiplantae; phylum Streptophyta; class Pinopsida; order Cupressales; family Cupressaceae; genus Thuja; species Thuja plicata. The sequence goes on from MU222818.1 coordinate 231,240, forward strand.
AAGAAAATATAGGTATCATTAAGTTTCTTAAGGATATTTTTACATCTAATGAACTCCTGAGCTTCTTTAATAACATCATAACCAACAATATCCCAAAAGTCTTTGAAGAAGGCTGGGGGGAAACTATCTAGGCTAGGGGCCTTGAAGGGTCCCATGGAGAACATTGCCTTATGCACCTCTTCATTAGTAAACCTTGAAATGAGGATATTATTGTCATCATTTGTGATAGCCCTAGGGAGTTGAGAAATGAGATAGTTTTGGAGGCTAATAGAGTTCCTAGAATTCATATTTGTGAAAGATTTGAGAAAATAATTAGTGCCTAAATCTCCAAGGTGATTTGGGTTAGAGATATCCAAACCCCCAGAGCTCCTGAGTGTGGTGATGGAGTTCTATTTTTTGTGCTTACAGGAAGATTGATGGCAAAAGGATATGTTATGATCTCCCTCTCTTAGCCATAAAACACGAGACCGTTGTTTCGAGAAAACTTCTTCATTAGCTAGGGTAGCCTTCTAGCATCTCCTAGTATTTTCCTCCTCAATGTGAAATTGACCTAACAAATCTCCCTTTTCCATTCTCCCTTGGAGAACTTCAAGTTTCACAACTAAAGCCTTCTTCATTTGGAAGATATCTCTGAACATGAATTTTCTCCAACCTTTAAAAACTCCTCTGATGAGATCCATCTTGGAAGCTACCCTAAACATGGCCAAGCTTTTGATCAGAGTAGACCACTAATGCTGGATCTTTTTACAGAAGCTCGGGTGGGAGGCCCACATAATTTTGTATCTAAATGGTGCAGGGTAGGGGTATCTTACATCCATCCATTTAAGCAGTAGGGGCTAATGATCCAGGGTCATCCTACGAAGCACAACCAAAGAGGAGGCCACCCCTAAGTCCCAGGAGGAGGATAGAAAGACACGGACAAGGCGGCCTTCGACAAGATGGTTCCCTTTTATATTGTTGGTCCAGGTGAAGGGGTTACCCCTTAGCTGAATATTATAAAGACCATTAATGTAGACAAGGCTAGCCAAGTCTTTCATGTTGTCAGTGTAATCCATATTCCCTTTGCACTTTTAAGATGGGAACAAAGGTGAAGTAAAGTCTCCTGCCACCATGAATTTGGAATCTTGGAGGCTTGAGAAAGACATCTTTAGTTCTTCCCAAACCTTGCTTCTCCCCTAGCAGGTATTAGGAGCATAGATGTTGTATAAAAACCATGGAGGCATTGGAGAGGTGAAGGAAACTACCAGGTGATGGTGGAATAAATTGTGCACATCACCCCTGACCTTGGATGGGTTCCAAAGCTGAGTGGGTGGTAATACCACCCTAGACACCTTGAGCCTATGAGTAGATAAAATTGGCCCCATGCTATAGCCGCCCCACCAATACATAAAAATTATCATAAGACATTTTAACCTCTTGGATTAAAAAAATGTCAATTTTATAATCATAAATATACTACTTGATAGAAAGTTGTTTCTGGGGGTTATTGAGCTTCCTTATGTTCTAGGATTGAACAATCATTTCTTACCTTTTTTTAATGAGATCAAGGGTTTGCTACCTTCCAGCAGTAATCTCCTTTGTCATACTCCTTTGTCTTTTGACTTTGTCTGTCGGCCATCCCGGCTTGGTGTCCACCCCAACATCAATTTTTTTGGGTCTTGTCTTCTTTTCTTTAGTTTTTCATTCTTGTTCCATGCTCCTCAGGGTCACATTGGACATAGGTGTAGAGAAACTGGTTATAACCAGGGAACCTAAGACCATGGGGTTGAGAACAACTTCCACCATAGGAGGAACAAGGAACCCAAAGTTGAGTTCCTTGCTAGCTCAAAGACATTGAGTTTTGTCTGAAAAAATAATGGACCTGGGCTAGTACATTTCATAGTGACCATCACAATGCTGACGGACTCATAGATATTGAGTTCCATCTATAAAAATACTGGACCTGAGCTAGTAAACTTCTTGGTCTCCTCCTTGATGCTAGCAAAGTTTTCCCCATAAGTCCCCTTCTCATTACCCATGGGTATTTCACCATCCTCCAGACCAAAAATGTCTAAAACTATCCCTATTGTGATCCCATAGCCATGTAACCCAAGCACCCCCATTGTCTTCTTAGGGGGGCCTCCACGGTCTAGGTAGTCTCCCTGGAATTATTGGGTTTCTCTGTTGTCTGAGTCTTAGAAATAATTTTCTTTAACTTAAGTGCAAGTCTTCTAGGCATCTTACAATCCTTCATGCTATGGACTTTAGAGTTGAAAATCTCATAGAAAAGGGTAGCATTCTCATAGACTATGGCTTGTGTCCATTTACCTAGCTTAGACTTCAAGACCGCAAATTTGGAGAGAGTCTTACTGATTGACACATTTACTCAGAAGCGAGAAAAAACTATATGGGATTTGGAAAGGGTTACCAGATCCACTGAAATGTAGTGCCCAAAGGAGTTATTAATCTATTTGAACACCTTCTCATCCCAAAAATATAGAGGTATCCTAGGGAGGTGGACCTAGACTAGTTCCATCCTACCGATGTCTGTTGAAGGGTCAAAACCTAGCTTCCACTTAGCCAAGGTGAAGATGTGTTTTCCATATAGCCACAAGCAAAAAAGTGTAAAAGAGAGATCCTCTGTAGTCATGAACCTAAAGAGAAATAGTCCACTTGGCATTGCAGAAAGCACACCACTACCTTTGAGCTTCTAGTGGTTTCCCACCCATTTTTGAACCATATCTATGGAGGGACAGAAGTTTTAAAAATGCCAAACAAGAGCCAAGTTAATTTTTGCCATATTTTCTTCCACAATAGAGTCAGGGAGAGTGATCTTTGTGCCTTCCTCTGTATTGGTTGCAACCATTAAGGTGGGGTCTAATTCAATCACATGGGTCCAAACCAACACATTTAATGTTATTTAGAAAAGAGGAGAAATATAAAATCATCGACATTTATCACTAGTCAACCATCCTATGAGTAATGTTTTCACTTCATTGGTAATATTAGTAGCATGTCTACTTTAGGAAATGAGTATATTCTCACTACTATTGATTTATTTTAAGTATCAACTAAATTTATTACACTCATGGGTGTCAAAAAAGATGTTATTATAATTAATCTCCTAGAAAGTATTCTTAGATGAAACATTAAAATAATCCACTATGACATGACACCAGGAATGGTCTTATATTTATTATGTATGAGCACTACAAAATTTTGGCAATTAATAAAAATAAGAAACTTCTTTTATTGTTGGATATGGGGAAAATAAAGTTTCCTAGTGGAGATGGAGAATGTTTTGTACTCAATATGAGAGAAATTTGGTGAAAAACATGAAATTTGATAAGGAGGAAGATAAGGAAAATGACAATGGTCTGGATACAACTGATGATGATAGTGAGGAAGAAGTTGGGGATAGGGATGAGGAGGCAAAGGGTGGGGATTCTGAGTAGGATGAGAGATAGGGTAATGATGGCCAGGAGGAGAAGGATAGACATGTGGAACAAGAAATTGAGGAACTCAAAATCATGTTAAGGGATCCAGTATATGGAACTTCATTCTAGACGATAAAGAAATTATTAATCAGGGACTCATATGAGATATGATGGGCATATCTCAGGAAACCATAGAAACTATGAGTAGATCTTGGGGTAAAAAGGTCAAAGATTATATTTCACCAGACAATGGAAAACTATGGAAAGACCTCAATACCATCCAATTGGATCATCGAGAAAAATAGAGAATAAGTGAGATCCTCAAAGTGAGATCTATTTCTCTTAAAATATAACAGATAGACTAATATAGATAGGTTCCTATGATGGAGTGTGTAGGGTCAAATATGGATACAAGGCTATTGTTAAAGATCAAATGTTGGATTCTTTAGGCATACCTATGAACTTATGTTGGAACAAGGCATGTTTTCCTAAGGAAGGCATGTTCCTATGGGAAGCCTTACAAGAAAGAATATTGAATACTGATAGATTTAGGAAGTGAGGTTATGAAGAACCATCTAGATGTTCCCTTTGAAAACAATAGGAAGAAATAATTGATCATATACTTCTAAACTGTCCATTTCTAAAAAATTGTTGGAACTGGTTAAGGGGTTGTCTTGGATGGAGCTGAGCTATGCCCTTGGATATTGTAGACTTCCTTAAAGTTTAGCCCATGCTAAACATATCAAGTCTATATCAATATATTTTGATCACAACCCCATCAATAGTGGTATGGGAACTATGGAAAGAACACCATAGAAGAGACTTCGATAACCATAAGAGGGATGCTAGGTCATTGATTAAAAAAATGGAAGCCATAACGGTGGAGCTCGTGTATAATAGAATTCAAAACCTCATTAGCCTAGAAAATTCCTTCTCATGCTAGGATAACATGATTAGGAAGAAATGGTACATTCTTTCCATGTCACTCCTATATGGTAAATGAGGTGCCTCCAGTAGGAAGGAAAGATAAAATTGTAAGTGACAAATACCTAAACAGGATGATACAAACTAAACTTTGATGGTGCCTCAAGAGGGAACCCTAGAAATGCTGGAATTGGTTGTATTATTAGAAAAAAGTGCAATACCTATTAAACTAACAAAAAATGATATGGAAGAATACTATGCAGCTTTAGAGGGTATAACACTTTGTAAGAGAATCAAGATTACAAAACTTGAGATAGAAGAAGACTCCCAAATAATCATTAATGCCATCCAAACAAAGAAAACTCCCAATTGGAAATTAAATTCCAAATTGGAAGAAGTTATAGAAATTTTGAAAGAAATTCCAAGACAGGAAGTTAAACATGTTTACAGGGAAGGTAATAAGAAAGTGGATGCTTTAGGAAATCTTGGAGTGGACGAGGCTCACTCCATTGAAATTTATAAAATTATAAAAAAAAATGAAACCCCCCAGAATAATCGATAGTAGGATCAAGATTTTCTATGAAGTCATTAATATGAATTGTAAAATTTAATTAATAGAGCAAGTCTCAACTCTAGGAAGGCAACTCCTCCCATTTACAATATAGATGATTGTATTTCCCCCTCTCCTATTATGATAAATATAGCAGTTAACCAACCTCTCTATTTTAGTATAATTATATACCGAAGTTTTAAATTTCTAACCTAAAACAAATTCTTAACCTTGATAGGTCAAATTCTTACCTCTTTTTGACTCAAAATCTTAAGGAATCATAGATCAAGGTTTACCCCTCCACTAAGAATTGTCATCTTGTGTTCCCTATGTAAGTCCCTTAGTGCAACTAATCCTCTCTTTGGTCCTCCTTCTCCTCAATAGGTATATTGTGTAGATTTTTTCCCCAAAGATTGGGAAAGTTGTAAGCTTTTCTCTCTCCTTCCTCATTAAGAAACCTCTCTATTTTAACCTCATTTTAAGCTTCCTTTGTCTTCATTATGGATCCTTTCGATTATCCCTAACATGATTCCTTTCTCCAGTTCAAAAAATAAAATTATAGATTTTCTTAGAACTCCAGTCTAAAGGACTCTACTTAACTTTTAAACTAATAATAGCAAGTAATCATTTAAAAACATTCAAGAAATGAAACTTTAAAATTATGAAGGATTTCGAAATGCATATGATGAGAAAAAATAAAGAATTATAGGGTTTGGAATTTTTCATAAACAAGACAGTTGGTCTTGAATGACAACTGCAATTCTTGTCTCCTCTTATCACAACCTAGTATCTCCTAAAAGGTAATAACCAAGGGGAATAATCTAATATATTTTTTGACACATTTATGATTACTAGTGATGGTAATATGGAAAGATGTGAAGTAATTTATAACCGCTGATCCTCTATGGAAGATTTATTGAATAGGTTGTAGCCCCAAAATCCTTAATAATCATGGTTAAGGAGAAGGGAGGTCATATAACATAATTCAATTTTTTCACTAAGTATAAATTAGTTAATTATCTAATAGCTCTACAGGTTTATTGATCATTAATCTAAGACCATTATTTCTTAGATATCAAGGTATTTGGCTATGTTAGAAACATAAAAGTTAGATTCTCTTTCCAATCGGTTTCCATTCGGAAGATGCAAATAATGGGCTTAGAAGAAATCCCTAAGAAGATGTATCTATAATTAGAAACTTAAATTTCATCATCTTGATATCTTTATGATAGATGTTAGAGGAGGCAAGTATAGTCAAGTTAATGTGCAAAACAAAAAATGTTATGATTAAACAGATAGAAATTATATAAACATCAAACTAATGAATGTTAGATGAAAAAAGATAGATAAATGTGAAAGATCCAAGGACAAAGGAATCATGTAAAATGATCACCAAACGTAAATAACCTTGATAAGTTAATAATTTTGTATTTCTCTTTTCATCTTCCTTCTCTTTATTTAGCGAGCTAACCAAGATCTTAGCCAAGACATTCACACAGAAACCTCAAGGATAAAGTAACCTCGTGGATTCTAAGAAGGCCGTAACAGGACAATTAGCAATAATTTTTTTTAATTTTATATCAATGTAAATACTATAAATATTTTGCATTCAGTCTAGAGATACCCAAGGGGAACACATTGTCCACTATATGTAGTAAGATGGAATGCTCTATTCATTATTTTGTTTATGATGTAATTATGAATTCTAGACTGAGGTCACGGGTGAGACTTGAGGTTTTCTTTGCCTCGTTCCTTCCTACAATCATCTGAATTGAATGAGGATGTAAATAATTTTTTATAATAGTATTTTAAGGCTTAGGAATTTTTCATTTAAAAAATTAGAAAAGTTACAACAACCTTGGAAGCAACTTTACCTTTGTTATCTCTAGGTTTACTTTACTTCTTCTTACTAAGAGGAGTTACCTTAGATTCTTATTTATTTTTCCTTCTTTCCTTTATACCAATCTTATTTACATTCTGAGTACGTCTCTTAGTGAAAATGTCTTTGATAAAGAGTGAACTAGGCATGCTCTTGTCTTGATCAACTTGTCAATTTCAAAGATTGTATGAGCTTATTTCCTGAGCCACAACAATAATAGTGAGAGACCTTAACTCCTCATTACTAGGTCTTCAAAGCTAAACATGCTCCAATTTGGTATTTATAACACATTTTTTGAAATGCATATCTTCTATTGAATCATCTTCTAAATCACCATAGTCACTTTCAATAGAAAATGCACACATGTTCTCTAAGGGCTTCTTATTACCTTGACCTTCTTAGACTTCACTATTTTCATTTGACTTTGTAAAAGATTGAGCCACCACACATTGGAAAGGGGAGTGTGGCATATTGCAAACCACACACTAGAGAGCATTTTCCACATTGTATGTATTACTTTTCTTCAACAGATTTTGAACTTCTCTTTTCTTTGTATCAGTTGAGTCCTCTGGCACATGCTTATCATATTTGCAACTTGTGTTGTAAGGGATGTCTTGCAACCTATAAGCCCTATCGTGTCACATATTTTGTTGTTTATTATTCTGAAAAACCTTTTCATTTTTGTCTACCTTAGTAGCAAGGTCTCTCACATCACTTACCAGATTTTCCATCTTATCCTCTTCTTTAGGAGTCTTAGTGGATTGTCCCTTTGATTATTTCCAGATTATACCATTATCCCTCTTGTTAAGCTTATCAGAATCTATTCTAATACTCTCTATGTTTATGGCCAACTTATAAGCATCCCTCATTGTATTTAGGGTAATTTTCCCTCAGCAAATAAGCCATCTTCCCATCCAACATTGTAAAATGTGATGAGGCACACATTTTCTTCCAGTCTCAACACTTGGAAACATTTATGCATATCCTTTTCAAATCTGATGTTGAATTCAACTATGCCCTCATTTGGGAATTTCTTCATGTTGTTGAACTCATTCAACATAAAATCAGAATTTATTTTGTCACCGTATTGTTCCTTGAAACACTTAACAAACTCATCCCATGAATACATACCATTATTAGATAACCCCCGGTACTAATCTCTTTATTCCTCAATTAGAAACTGGACAAAAAATTTCATAAGAACATGTATTTATGTTCAATCTCATAATCATTCATTTTTTTAGTGAGCTCTTTCAAGTTATCCTCACCTGTTATTGCATTATTCCCACTAAAATTTGGGAATCATGTCCCTAATCTCATTTGGGATAACATTAGGTTGGCCTGGGATAGGTCATCAAATATAATTGTCTATACCTCTCCAAATGAATAGGTCTCCTCTAGAAACCAGTGCCAAGTCTCTAGCGACTACTACTAGCACCTAAAGTTTGATAACTAGTAGTACCACCTACTCCACTTGCTCCTAAAAAAGCTCCAAGGCCTTGGGTTGTACCTAATATATGGGAATTTGTATTGAAATTAGTGGCGTGAACATTAAAATTAGATCTAGGCATGCCTTGAGCAGTTGTGGTAGAACTATTGCCAAATTAGTGTGTGGAAGAATTTAAGAGATAAATCTTCCTTTTTATTTCAGTAGTAGCAGCTTCTAATTCTTCTCTTTCCAACTACTTAGAAATATCATCCTTGGCTTTTCTTTCTCTATCCAATTCCATGTCCAGTGAGAAAATATTCTGATATACCCCTTATTCATTTCTAAATTCAAAAATTCTCATACTAGTAATTTTGTTCTTTCCCTTATCAACAACTGTCTGGCTTGCATTGGTTTTTAGTAGGTCTTGTAGAGAAATTTGAACCTTAGGTGGCTACTGATTTTCATAAGTAAGAACCTGCCACAATACAGGGCCATCATCCTCGAGATCATTTCTCTTCAACAGATTCTCTCTCTCTTGGAATTCTTTCCTCATGGTATTCACATAACCACAAAGTTCTTGATTCAAACCCTTGAATCCCTCTTCCAAACCTTGATTTTCTATTTTTAATTTGTCAATCCTTTTCTTTAAAGTTTCCCTTTCAGTATTGGAATTTATTATTGTTTCTTCTATATCCTTCTCATTTCTTTGTTTGAGAATCATTTCTTCCTTCAATTCCCTTTTCAAAAGATTAATATCCCCATATCAGAACTCAAGGAATCATATAAATTTATCAAATCATCCTCTCTTTGGTCTTGAATTCACACATAAGGGGTACACATTAGATTTCGAGGAGAATTCCCCATGTTTGGGGAACTAGCAGGTTGAATTCTCCTTTTGCCAAGTTTTACTTTCTTGTATGAGGGTATCATACAAATTATCAAAGTAGCCCATACTACTATATTCAACGATGGGGAAATAGTCCTTTTCTCTTGGATAGTACCTAGGGGTTGACTTGGACCTTCTGATTTACGTCTCCAAGAAGAAGTATTTTTAGGTTCTCCCTTCTTGGACCAATTCCTTTTGGGAGATTTACGGATATCACCCTCTAACATAGCTTCATGGGGTTTCTTCACATATGCCATTTTGTTTCTCATCCTAACCAAAATGAAATCCCCTAAAGACTTGATCTGCTAATGTTTCTCTTAGAAACACTAAAACCAATAACTCAGAGTCACCACCTAAAACTTGTTGGAAAAAGATATGAGACTTCACTTTGAAAATAATAACAAAGTATAATTCAATGAGATAACAACATATAACTATGATTTTTAAAATTTTAACATGATAAAACAAGAGTTTCAAGGAAAACCTTTTAAATTGCATAGTTTCCTTGAAGTCCCCAGTAGAGTCACCAATCTGTTGGCACTTTTTCTTGCAGAATATTGTACATCAGTAATGCTTCACTCTATGCTACCCAATTTATGATTCTATCAAGTAAAATTCCAACTAACAGGGAGTAAATCCTCCTACATTTTGAGCTCCACAAACTTAAGATAGTGTACTTAATTTGGTTCATTGTTCCTCAACAAACCACATAGTGGATGTGTGTCTTACATACAAATACTCAATATGCTGAGAACCTAAAAGGTACTAGGGTACTAGGGTACATAAAAAAATTGAATACTGAGAACCTAAAAGGTACTAGGGTACTAGGGTACTAGGGTGCTGGATACTAGGGTACATAAAAAAAAATGAATGTTCTTCCACCACACCAGATTTGTGAAAATCAATTGAAACCTAAGAAAGATCATGTTTCCTCACAATGTAATTTCTACAATTGAATTCCCAATTTATAAAATTCACATGCAATCTTTAAACCCCCTGAAACTTGTTCTTAGGAATAATACTGCCCTTAGAAATAACCTTAAAGTAGATTTCATAATTTGTGTTTCAAATTCATGAACTCAAAATTCCTTATAGATCAAACTTTTAATAATTCAAAGCATACACATGAAAATAATTGAACATTAAGAAGCGATTAAAAACATATTTCCATTAACCAATATTTTCTTAAATACATTCAGTATTTTCTCAGACTAATAAAACTCAAGAATGCAAAAGTCTAGACCAGAACTTGCAATTTAGTCTTGATTAATCATTAATTGACTGACCCCCTTTACAATACTTTCTCATACTATTTATACACTTAGCTTTCTTGGAATCCTCTTATGAATTAGGATGCAACAAGCTATGGGTTGCTAGGTAAAGATAAATAGTGACTCATCATGAAAGACACAATACAATAGAACCAAAAGTCAAGTTGTTACAAGATTTCAAAAGAAACGTTATTGGACTGCAAGGTCTTTGCAATGAATTCAAAACTGCTCTACCCTCACCAAGTAGAGCCTTTGTCTTCATCCTTTTATGCACAAAGTCTTTTGCAACTATTGACTACTTCAAAAAGGTTGAAAATTGTCACCTATTTAAAGAACCATGATATGTTTATGTTCTGTTTATTTATCTGGGGTATGTCTTCCCTTCCATGCTGTAAACACCTCATCACTAGACCAAGGTAATTTAGCAATTTTGAGCTTCTTGCTATTTAACTCATCCCATTTTGTTTTCAACCGTTGAACTTCCTCTCTCCAAAACCCAAAATATGATTTGGCACTTTCAATTGTTTCCATGGTTTGGACAAACTAAATGGTGTTATGAAGGTTGATCATGTTGTCAACAGAGCCATGACTTATACATCACAACAAAAGCAGTGAAGGTAACCAATAAGCAAGAAACATGTCAAATCCATGTAATACCTTTGGTCCCACTTAACTCCTCTTCATCAACCTTGACAAATGTTATTAATTTGTCATTGTATAATCAGTATTCTTGGCAAATCTTTGGATCAAGGAATCACACCACCATCTGATCAACTTTAATCTGCTCCTCCTTTATCTTCTTTAGAGTCCCAGACCAACGATCTCATAAAACCACGTGTCGCTCAGGCGCAATCCTGCAATGAATAAAATGTTGTGAAACTTCCCTTAGAAACATCACGCTAGTTGTTGGATAAGTTAAAATCTTCTTGACACTTTAATTCTTAGGCCCCACTTTTACGAGTTCTCAGATGGACAGGTGTCAACTAGGCAAAATTTGTCAATGAATAAACTACACTCATATTTTGTTCAAGGAAAAGTGCATGCCATGGGATGAAAATTAATCTGTCAGAAATTTATCTTTACTTAATCCCCAATCTATCCTGCCATTTCCATGTGTCTGATAGGTGCAGTGCCTTGATGAATAACTTCATCACATCTTCTCTATATAAGATCACACCCACTGTCAGATTTACTTCAATCTTTTAATGATCTATCTTCCTTCAACTTTTAGAAGCTCAGCTCCACAATCTGGAAAGGACACTTGTCACCCAGGCACGATACCTTGATGGATATTTGTCATACATCATTTGATCAAGGGAAAGAACCAACAATTATATTAATACTAACTTGATCAACATCTTGTGACGTATAAAAAATTAGGGGAACTTAGGACTTAGGAAACAATTAAAACATAAATCCCACTAGGAAACATGACTTAAAATAAAAATGGCCCCGACCATGGTAACTTAAGACACATATTTTAAACAAACTTAAGTGACCCCAAAAAAGTAATACATAGATATAAAACTCATGGGAGAGCAAGAACATAACATACAAAGACTTAGCACCAGAATAATTTAATACCTAATCATTGCCAAACCCAAGAAGAAGATCCTTATAAAGTATTAAACTCAATAAAGGAAGAAATGGTTGGAAAAATACCTTAAGGAGCCTTTCTAAGCATGCATGGCTATAAAATAAGGACCAAGAAATCTCTACATAAATATATCCACCTCCAAAAAATAAGAGATATTTAATAAACATCGAATCTTCAAGATTAATAGATAAATCATATTGGTAGGTAATGCCTTTTTTTGAAGTGTTTAAATAAGTTAATCCTTAAAAGTTGATAACTTGTTTGGTTGAGTTTAATCTCCGTCAAACACTAGTTAATAAAATATACATCCTAATTTTTTGAAGGTAAGCATAACTTGTAAATTTTTGGCTAAAGAATCAACTTATGATCAATGCCAACTTATTGTCAAGATTATATTATTAGGTACCTAATACAGTCATATATTTTTATTTTTTTAAAAAAATAAATAAAATGTAGAGATATAATAATGGGTTGGGACTATATCTAGTTAATTTCTTGTACATTTTCTACCCTAAATAATGTATTCAACAAAGACCTCCTATAGGAATAATATGTATATGACATCATAAATGGTAAAGATTCCTAACATTTTAATTGTAAAACAAAGGTGATAATAATATTCCAACTAATATAAAATTATTTTAGTCCATTAATTTGGCAACTTAGAAAGAACCATTCTAATATGTAAAAATTGGTTTTCTAAATCATTAATCTATTTAATTTGCCAATTCAATAAATTTAGTCAATCAGACATAATGTAAAGGTTTCCACCAATTAGGATCAAATTTTATCATACATTTAAATGTCCAACCTCATAAAATACTATCTAGATAACTAGAATATAAAAGTATGGACTAAGATTATACTAGAGGTATTAATTGAATTCTTGAAATTAACATTCCCTAGATTGAAATTGCACTTTAGATATCAAATATGTAAATGTGAGATAATCAAAATCCACACAATCAACCCATGTTTATCGCAAGTCTACATGGACTTCTAAAGAGTTCTAATACATTGTGAAAACCTAGTCTTTCGACTAAAACAACTAGGTTCTATGTTTGAAATGAGCTAGGTACCCCTATCAATTTATAATCAATTTCCTAAATAGATATATAGTTATTTTTATATACCCAACTTTACTAATGAATTTTAATTTGTAATTTACTAATAATATTTATTTAATTATCCTAGATAGCATCATTAATAAAGTTATATTATCTGTTACATTTTAAAATTAACTCAATTAAACTATTTCTCCCTAGGATTTTACCTTAGGGAAGATATGCCTTTATCGCTTTTAGGGACCATACTTTAAAGTTGTAATTATAATAATATAGATATTATAACTTGGTTTGTGCATTGTTTCTTATTTTTTTATTCTTACATCTTTGAGCTTCTAGAGTTTTTGCCTCAGTGTGTGACCTTATTTTTCACACCCTACATATGAGGCAAAATACTTCATTATACATTCTTTTCGAAATATTTGATATGAATGATTAGGATACTTTTGAAGGAAAAAAATTAAGAACCTAATAATATGGACATCATTTTTTATTATTTGGGATATAATGAACTTCAAATTATGAGAAAAGCTTCAAGATTGGGATGTTTGAAATATTTCCAATTATATATATATTTTTCTAGGATTTTCTCTTTATGTATTATGTATCTAGAGATTTTCATTGCTATGGTTTTGTATTTTAGGGTTTTACATTTCTAGGGTTTCATGTTAAAGCATGACTTTTAAGCTTTGTTTGATTTTATGGTTTTCTATTATATATTATAAGTTTGAAATCATCAATACTAAATAAAATTAAATGTAAATCCAAATAAAATAATATTTTAATCTAACAAAAAGTATAACTACAATTTACCCTATAGATTTTGAAATTGTTTAAACCCTAACTTCTATTTTGTCACTAAATTTTGCACAAAAAATATATAGAAACAAACAATAGAAAATTTGGAAGTGTTATGTTTTCCTCGTAGAAAATAATATGTTGATGGTCGGTCATACCAAGCAAAATGAATGCATACCTTTTTAACTTAACTCTTTCATTTATCTTATCATCATATTAACATTTGTCGTTTAATAGTATGAACATTTCATATTGCTTCTATGTTAATTATCATGTTTTCATTGGTCCTTTACTATATCACCTGAGATAAAGATTAACAATAATAAAAATAACAATCAGTGAACTCTCCTCTGAATAGTAAACATGATTTAATTTTTAAAAATAACGCAACCATCCAATAGGTGATTCAAGTTTTATTCACTTTTCATCCATAAAATCGAGGATGAATTATTACAATCTAATGAATAAATGAAAATGAAATGGCGAGGGAAAGGATTTGCGGTAAGCAAGAGGTTTTATTTGTGGTGTGACCATTGTGTAGGGATTTCACTCGATGTTCTCGAGCTGAAACTCGTTAGCGGCACCTTCAATATTGTGAGAGAGCATAGCACGTGCCGAGTTCTGGTCTGATACAATAGCATTTTTTGTGGCTGCTGCGGTTGAGCAACCATAAGGACATGGCGGGGGGGAGTTTTGAGCGGCCACAGCAAGCATTATGTTCACCTTCACGCGCAGCGAATTTCCCATGTTTACGATAGAGATGGGATCAAATGATCAGTTTGTAGATGAATATTGAGATGGGATCAAATGCATCACTGTGGCCCATTTATATGTAGCGATTGCGATAACCATACTTACAGCTAATTTCTTCTACCCTCATGTATTCAAAGTCCTCCTACGGCGTATTGGAGACGAAACAGTTTACATAACTGGCGTTCGTTTTCGTATACTAATTGCTGTTTAAATTAGAAGCTTCGACTGACCAATGAAGTGCTGAAACAAAAATCATCAATTTATTTTTAGCTTCGATTTTGTTCAAATAGGCTTTTGTTAAAGTTATTGCCATGTACTACACAAATCGTCTCTTGTAGAAAGCATCGAAACTACAAACATTTTAGGGAGTTCTAGGATTATATCAATACCAAAGGAATGGTCTGACAGTTTTATTTGCGCACCTTCATTCTTGATAATATGAGTATGTAGTAGCCCCATTCAATGAGTAAGAAAGCTATTGTCACACCATGTTATTTTGGAGCACTTGACCTCTTTCAGGATTGGTCCTATAATTTACCAACATGTCTTCTCATCTATTCTCTTACATTTTCCCATTGTGGTGCAACAGTCTTTGGCGCGTGAAAAAAACAAACTCAAATTCAAACAGTCTTCCCACGCTGTCCCACATTCAAATGCTTTTGCCGCGCTGGCAATTGTCAAATTGTCGAAAGGAGACGGGCGCACTGTATCACAGGTCTCCATGCTGATCAGTTTACGTTTGCAAGCGTAATAGCTACCTGTGTAAAAAAGGGAATGGAGAAGCATAACTCCTCAGCTGTTTTTCCGAATGGCTCAAAGAAATTTGCTTCATGGAATTCCATGATTGCGGGATACGCACAAAGTGGATTTGTTGAAAAGGTTTTAGATAGTCCATTTCAAACAAATGCAGTTGGCAGGTATGAGCCACTACTGGCATCCTTCCGGCCAGTGCCAAATTGGAGGTTTGGAGCAGCCTATGGGCATCCTTCAAAGCATTATGGATAGAGTAATTTTGTAAGATTTTACAGGTGCTGCTGCTCTCGTAGACGTGGACGCACTACAAAATTTATAAAATGGCCCACTTAAAAATACTCTTAGAAAATTTCAATAATATGAAATAAAGTTTTTAAAATGTGTGAATTCAGAAATATCAATTTTAATGCTGAACCATTTCTTTCTTCAACAACAATGCTTCATTAATTAAAAGATTTTACAGACATTCAAAGAGTTTCAAGAAATTCTTGTGAAATTCATTTTATGTCCATATATGGTATCCTTCAATTAATGCACTTCAGGAGGCCACATTTCTATGAGGCATTTTGTTAAACTTTAAAAATTTAGTCTTTAAAATTTACCATATACGATCTATGGTTTTATTTATTTTATTAGTCAAGCCTAAATGATGGTGATTCTAGATTATCCATGAGTTCCTCAATTTCAAAGTACTTCAGTTTTTTCCTTAGTTCTCTAAAATAAATAGTAAGCAAGGACTACACTCGCCAAAAAAGTCCAAAGTATGTTTAGGCTCAATCAAGCATTTGATTTATTATCAATGAAATGTCAATATCTTGATAGGGGATTTGCAAGTAACTTTGACTACTCAAAGTTGAGTGCCTAATGAGGTAGGGAAAAGAATAAAGAAATTCTAACCTTAGGGGTGCATACATGGTCATGTTCTTAAGTCTCTAATACTCCCAAGTTGAAAATGGTAGTTGTTTTAGGCAATAGCCAATATAAGTCAAGATAGAATGTTACATTTCAAATTTAAATTTGATTCTTGATTAATGTAGGAAAGTCTAGGATCAATATATGATGGTTGATTAACCATACTTTCATTGATCTAAAATCCATACACTCAATGCCAAAATAATTAAACATCATAATTTGTTTGGTCATGCATCTTATTAGAAAGTCATTTCTATAAGATAGTTGAGTGGGTCTAATTCTAGATATTAGGTAAATGTGGTGGATAGGGATGTAATGTTAGAGATTATGTGAAGTGTTAGATAATGTCTAGGGATGATTTTTTCATAGCTATTTAGCAGAATCAATATACAACCAATATTTGATTGACATTCTTTGATTTGACCAAAGTCCTTCTAACAAGACCCATCCTAGTGAAATCTAGTACTTCTCTTGATAGCCTTAAACACCTACCATGATCTTATGTAATCCTATGTCTCACCTTAGTTTATGTAACCCAAGAGTTCTCTTTATTCTTAATTCATTCTCATTTTATACTTAGATCCTTTGATAGAATAACACCTTTTCTATTATATTTGATCTCCCATATACTTTCATTGAAGCTCCTAGATCTTGAGTGGCTACATCTATAGACAAATATTTTTTGTTGTATATAAGATTCTATATAACCTCTTACATTAAACAATCATGAAAAGGATAATCCTAATGATATTTTAATTATCATTGCTAAGACTTGTAACCATGTATTTTCTTTACATTTTTTTTAAAGATATTTCGACGTGCCTATCATGGGCTAATATGTAATTTATATATGTTTTATATAATTAAAAAATGTGTATCAATTATCTATAACTACTTTCAATTATCTATCATAGAAGTGGCTGTGTAACATAACAGCTCGAGCGAGAAACATCTGACGATTTCCTCGAGCGGGAACCTGCTTTCAAATTCTGGCCATGGCGGTGCAGACCCAGCAAGTACATTATCTGCTTTGGATTCTTCTATGCTCTGCTTGGCGGGTGGGCTCCCTCCTCAGCATTCTAAGAATAAGGTTGAACTTGACCAAAATGGGTTGAAGTCAAATAAGACTACCGCCCTAGAGAGTACTTCTACTGAGGGCCCCTCTAACGGTCCTCGACAGGCTCAAGAATCTCTCAAAGTTGGAGTGTCAACTCCCAAGGGCAAGTGGACTGGCCTCTTTGGTATTAAACCATCAGGGAAATCTTCCTTTCCTACAGTCAATGTGATATCCAACCCGTCGAAAGGAGAATTTTCTGTTATAATACCTGACCCTCTGATCGATCATTCCATTTTTGCAATGGAAATGACCCTGATAGGCAAGTTTGTGGGAGAGAGACCTAATATTGAAGCTTTCAGAGAGTTTTCCAAGAGGAAATGGTATTTGAAAGGGCAAGTTGATATTGCTGCAATGGCTAAAGAACTTTTTTCCTTTGAGTTTTCTAACATGGAAGACTTGTCTCATATTCTCTATGCAGGCCCTTGGATGCTAGTTCATTTCTCCCTTGCCCTGCATAAGTGGTCCCCTAATCTAGTTCTAAATGATTTGGCTTTCTTTGTCTCGGCTCCGATTTGGGTCAGATTCCTGGGTCTCCCCCTCGAATATTGGTACGAAGATGTGCTGGGAGGACTAGCGAGTTCCTTTGGAGACCTCCAATCGATTGATCCTATGACTGTGGCTAAAATGAGAAGGGTGTATGCCAGGATTTGTGTCAACATCCTCAAGATGGCAGACCTTCCTAACACTATAGTGATTAAATCAAAGCTTGGATCTTGGTCGCAAGAAGTAGAATTTGAATCCCTCCCCTTTGTGTGCTTTACCTATAAGAAATCAGGTCACAGGGTGAAAGAGTGTCCTCTCAAGACCCAGAAAGAAAAAACTATACCTCCGAAGGAACCAAGAAAGATCTAGAAGGAGAAACCCCTGGTTAACCCTCCTTCTCCCTCATCGACAGACCTAGTGATATTTACTGAAAAAGATGAAGCTGCTAGTCTGATGAATTCCTTGCTGGAGGATTCTAACCAAATAAGCTATGTGGTTCCTCCCCCGTCAAAGGCAACTGAGCCAGAGGATTTCTTCGAAGAAGGAGAAATTGTTGGAGATCATCAATTGTTGATAGATGGCCAATTCTATAAATTCAAGAAATATAATAACTTGGTTAAGGAAATTATATTCTCTTGTCAAATACTAGCTAATTTGTCATATTTCATGTACCAAAAATCAATAAATCTATACTATCAATAAAAAAGGTACATATATAAGCCTTATCTATCATATTCCTTAAAATCATAATCATCATAAATTTTCTCTATTGTTTTAGTTTTTTGTTTGTGCCCATTGGAACAACCCTCAAACAACTAGAACATATTTATATTTTGAAAGAGATCTTCCTTTTTTTCATAGTCATAGTGTCCTCAAAACTTCCAATCACCTTCTCCAAATGAGTAATAATTACTTTTACAAATATTAAAATATTGGAGGAAACCTTATATGGCAAACCATCAAAGTTATTGGTATATTATTAAATAAAACTAATCATTTGTATGGATTAAAAATCATTTTGAATATATTGATGTAGACCTGGGAAAAATAACCATATAAAGTTATCTTTATGAAGATGTAACCAAAATTCATGGATTGAAGAAGACTTTAAGAAGTCTTGGTGAAACATTATAAATAATAGTAGGATTTGACTAGAGTAATAACTCACGTTTCTTATTTGTGAATAACAACACAATTCACTAAGTATTAAAGAAATCATGATATCTTTAACTTGTATGTCATTAACTCATTCTACATCTTTAGATATTCTTGCAATTATAGTCGTACATGTGTACTATTCTTTCTAATGGTGCATTGGTCATTCATAATGCTTTAATGAGTTAATAAGAACACTATATTGAATTAAAGATATAGAATTCCTTTTTCACTTAACTCTTTTGTTTATCTTATCATCATATTAACATTTCTCGTTTAATAGCACAAACATTTCATATTACTTCTATGTTCATTATCATGTTTGTCATTGGTCCTTTACTATATCACCTGAGATGATTATTAACATAAATAAAAATAATAATAATCAGTGAAATCTCCTCTAAATAGTAAACATGATTTAATTTTAAAAATAACGCAACCATCCAATAGGTGATTCAAGTTTTATTCACTTTTCATCCATAAAATCGAGGATGAATTATTACAATCTAATGAATAAATGAAAATGAAAATGAAATGGCGAGGGAAAGGAATTGCGGTGAACAAGAGGTTTTATTTGTGGTGTGACCATTCTGTAGGGATTTCAGTCGATGTTCTCACGTTGAAACTCGTTTGCGGCGCCTTCAATATTGTGAGAGAGCAAAGGACGTGTCGAATTCTGGTCTGATACAACAAAATTTTTTGTGGCTGCTGCAGTTGAACACCATAAGGATATGGCGGGGGTGAGTTTTGAGCGGCTACATTCACCATAAATATAAGGAAAAGAACAGCAAGCACTATGTTCACCTTCATGCGCAGCGAATTTCCCATGTTTACGATAGAGATGGGATCAAATGATCAGTTTGTAGATGAATATTGAGATGGGATCAAATGCATCACTATGGCCCATTTATATGTAGTGATTGCCATAACCATACTTACAGCTAATTTCTTCTACACTCATGTATTCAAAGTCCTCCTGCGGCGTATTGGAGACGAGGCAGTTTACATAACTGCCGTTTGTTTTCGTATACTAATTGCTGTTTAAATTAGAAGCTTCGAGTGACCAATAAAGTGCTGAAACAAAAATCACGAATTTTTTTTTAGCTTCGATTTTGTCTAAATAGGCTTTTTGTCAAAGTTATTTCCATGTACTATATCAATCGTCTCTTGTAGAAAGCATGCAAACTACAAACATTTTAGGGAGTTCTAAGATTATATCAATACCAGAGGAATGGTCTAATAGTTTTATTTGCGGACCTTCATTCTTGATAATATGAGTGCGTAGTAGCCCCTTTCAATATGAGAAAAAAGCTATTGTCAAAACACGTTATTTGGAGCACTTCACCTCTTTCAGGATTGGTCCTATAATTTACCAACATGTCTTCTCATCTATTCTCTCACATTTTCACATTGTGGTCCATAATTTTATTTTGAATTCTTAAATTTAGGAAGTTAGCTTTGTTCATTAATGATATGCTTTGTATGTTTACTAGGATAGGTAAATTTTCTTAGAGTTTCACTATGTTTTGTAACACTAATTGCCATATATGACCATTCATAGAAATTGCCATATATGACCATTCATAGAAATTGTTAGTGGAATAGTAGGTTGTTATGATTTTGTGGGCTTTCTATCCTTGCTCATTAGATGTATTAGAGGAGAAAACATAGCTTTAGAGGGGAGATATACAAAACCCTTGACAATTTTGTCTTCATCCATTACAAATGTTGTATATTGAATTTGATATTGTACACATTTTGATGATGGTAATTTTACATTGTCATCTAGTGGTAAGGATTATTTGTTTTGATTGACATTGTGGCTATGCTACACATTTTGATGAAGCTAATTTTACATTGCATCTAGTGGTAAGGATTAATTGTTTGGATTTACATTGTGTCTATGCTATGAATAATTTTATTTATTTCATACTACTATCACAATTTTTCTACTATGTTTATATTTAGGTTTATATGAGGAATTTGTATCTAGCTTAATATATAGGGATCTTGATTTTTTTTAAACTTGTGGATTAGTATATGTTGGACAATGATAATTTCTTGTAGTTGTGTTTATTTATATCATTCTATTTGTAAGAAAAATATTCACAATTTTAGTATCTTGAGGAGTGTGTGAAGTTTTTCAATGAAATATTATATATCTCTCTACAACATATTTGTCATTAACTAACAATGTGAGAATTTAAAATTTACCTTCCAATATTTCCTAATTATGCAATGAATTATCAAATATGTTTTAAAATTCTAACACTATTAATTTTTTTGATAAAAGCAGTAGCAAGAGGGTACTGACCCGAGGTACAATAGGAAGCTGACTAGGACAGAATTAACATCATATTAATTCAACCTAGAAATCAGCCTTAAGCAAAGTAAATTAATCATCCATCTCTATCAAAAATAGAATGATAAAGCTATACTATTATAAGCATAAACTATCAGAACCCCACATACGGATAGTATCAAGTTTCAATAGCCAAAAATATAAACCATGCCACGTAGGACCATTAACCAAAATTAAAGTATTAAGCTTAAAACTGACATAAAAAAAAAAATCTAGCCCATCCATAGGGCTTGGGGGCAGCAATGCTATAGAACACATTACCACACTGGTCCATCAATAGATTTACTTTCTATCTCATAAGCACTTGGAAAGAAACAGGTCAGCCCACTCCTCGTTCAGAAACTTGAAGAGTTCACAGTTTCCTTCAACAGACTCCTTCCCAGCAGAGGTCATTCATTCAGCACACATAGGAAAGTAGATGAAGCATGGATAACCTTGAGTGCAAAATTACTGACCTATGCCAGCCTCCTTTTAGTATTGGCCAGGTCCTGCTCAGTTTAGCCACCGCGTTTTCCAGATTAACAATCTGGAACTTGATTTTCCTAACCAAGCCATTTCCTGCAACACCTTTGGGGTTCTCAGCCATAGTAACGGGGGCATTATCTTCCTTTCCCTCATCAGTCATGATATTGTGGGTAACATCCCTCCCCTCCTCATGGTCAAAATTTTTCTAGTCCTCTTTTCGGATGGGAGATCCCACTGAAACATCCTCCTTATCAAATAGTTCTTTCATTTCTCTTTTCCCCTTCTACTTGGAAAGACGAGAGGATCAACGGGCATTGGTAGGCTGAGGATTGGTATTCTAAGGGCACTCCAGGTTAAGGTAAATTATTTTGCATTTTTTAGAAGGCTGGGGGGAATCCTCACGTGTTAGGTCATATATGAAACTAGCCTGAGAGTAAGGGGTAGGGTGGGTTTCAGAGGATTTATGACTAGCAATAGGGGAGTAGCCTCCTATGGAGCCTGAGGCTGTAGGGAGACCATGGTTAATGGAGACTAAGGGAGACAAATGTTGGTGGGAAGCTTGGCTGATTTCTAGGATAGGAGGAGGGTAGAGGGCCCGTTGGAAAGTGCAAATTCTAAAAATTAGCCCCTGGTGGAGGTAAACTAGTTTCTTCCCCAGCGATAAAGACTCATTCATAGCACCCACAGTCGACTCCAAAGAGTGTAAGAGATAAAATGGAAAGGAGATCAACAATTTGTGCCTAATATGGTTTTAAAAAGGGAGATGGTAGTTATAAAATGTACCAAATCGGTGCTCCAAAGTGAAGTACTTCATGATCAGTTTGCACATCTTCAACCAAAATTCAAGTAGGTCTGCAGTGCTGTATCCACCATTTTTTGACAGCGACTTGTTATCCTTAGAAAAAAATTGATCAAACTCCATTTTAGCCTATGTTTTTGTGGCTTGTTTCCATTTCCTACCCATAGTAGGAATCCCAATGGATTTTCCTATGACCTCATTGATCTCGAATGGGATTTTGTTTATGGTGACCCTTCTTTCATTCAAGGTTTTGCAAAACTATCAAGAGATCATTTCATCCTATTCATTTAGGCTCTTCATGAAGGGTAGAATCCCTCCCTCTTTGTAGAAGTACATAATAATTGGGTTTGACGAAAACTCTTCCTCATTTTGATCTATTTTAATTCTATTATGATCACCACCCATATTCGCAGAGCGCTTAAACATAACCCACACCCAACAAAAATAATTGTTCAAAAAATAACTATAGATACCCTCCGAGTCACAACAATGAGACAAGCCAAAGCACAAGTTCAAAGCAGGGAAGTTGCCTAAAATGGTAGATTGAAAATTATAGCTTATTCTTAAACACTTGTCACTTTGTGAGCCATAACTTTGATAATAATTGCCTTTTGCCTCAAAAAACACCGCCAAAGATGCCACTAGGGTTAACATGTGGGAGCGGTGTTGTAAGCCATAATCTCCATTAATTAAATTTGCTAAAAATATTTTATTATCCTCCGTAAATCACACTTGCCTCAAATGCCACTTAAATACATAATTATACTTTAAGGGGTCTATGACCCCACTAGGCCACACCAACCTAGCAATAGAACTAAAGAACCCACCAGCAGAGGCCACATGTCATTCCACTCACAATTTTCACCAAATTTGAAATTAATAGAGCCCTTAGGTCTGCAATTTGGCACCCAAACCAAAAGCTGATTTTTAAACATCCTGAATTTGTTTGTTGACACCTCTCATTTCCCACGTAAGTAGGTCCTACCTATTCTTGGGAAGCAGTGTAACAGCCCACCAGCATTGTATTCCATCCATCTGTAGCCCAACAACAACCATTGATTCTGCAACCGAGTTCCCTTCCCTATAAATATGTTTAGTTGTGGTATTACAAAATCGTCCCATCAGACCTTTTATATCAAATAGGATAGTGTCAACTCTCCAACCAGCCAGGGCATTTTCGAGGACAGCCTCAACAATAATCTTGGAGTCCCCTTCAATTTCAATGTTAGTACATCCCAAGCTAAGATAAAAATTCAGTCCCCATAAGAGAGCCATACCCTCCGCCTGGTTAACAAAGTGGTCTTTGAGAGGACCAGCAAAAGTGACCGCTATTCTTCCCCAATAATCTTAGATGATTCCCCCTCCAGCTTGTAGCCTGCCTTGGATAGACCCATCAAAATAAATTTTGTGCCAAGAGGCCTGAGGAGGAGCCCAAATAGTCACTTTTCTAGCTATGAGTTTAGTGTTATCAAATCTGGCAAACCCCTTACCAATTCCCTAATTTTTAGCAATTTTCCATTCAAAATCAAAGGGGAGGGGGGGTTTGGGCTTTTCTAGTTTCCCACCAACAAATTCTCCTGTATAAGTTTGAACCCTAAATGGAAGACCTCCTTTATAGCGTGTTCAGTATCCCTTAAGATTCTATTATTGTACTCCTTCCAGATGCCCCAACATAATATAGGGGGAATTTGATTCCATGAGAGTTTTATCAAAGGGTGCTAGGAAGGCGAGTACCAGTCATGGAGCATATCTTGGATATTTTGGTTGGAAACCCAAAGGAGGTTGAGTCTAGAGAGGATCTCCTATCATATCCCAATAGAAAATTTAGAGTGAAGCATGATGTGGTTAATAATTTCCTCTGCTTTCTTACAAAGACAACATCTATTAGCAAGACTAAACCCCCGTTTGACCAGATTATCAAGGGCGAGCATTTTCCCATGGAGTATCATCGACAAAAATAAATTCTCTTTAGGGATTAATTGGGGTTGTCAAACCTTCCTCCATCATGAAGTGTCACCAATTTTGTTAATCAACAGACTATAGCCTGATTTAACAAAAAAACTACCATATTGAGTGTGTATCCATAATAGTCTATCATGTTGGTAAATGATAGGAGTGTGGACCGAATGAAACAATTTGCAGAGTTTGATAGCTAGGTTGATCAGATCTGGTTTGTCCTGAAGATGTGGGAGTAGGTTAATCCCTTTACCATTAGAGATAAAGTTGGAGATCAGAGAACTAATGCCATGGGTTAGGATGTTTAATAGCTGAGAGAATCGAGAGGTCCCAAGAATAGTATCCAAAAACCAAGGGTCATCCCAAAACCTTATCTCCCTACAATTTCCCATTTTCCATGTGGCCCCCTTTTCCAGAATACCTCTGCATTTGAGTATACTATTCCAAAATTTTGAGCCCCCAGGGTGGCCCTACACCATGAAGAGTTTACAATAGCGGTCTCCATCCAGATACTTAGCCTCCATGATTTTGCACCAGTCAACAGCTCCACAAACCATGGTCCAAGCCATTTTGGATAGAAGAGCTCTATTTAGGTTGCAGATTTTTCTTAGACCCAAGCCACCAAGGGATTTAGGAAGACAAACCTTATCCCAGCAGACCAGTAGTAGGTGCTTATTTTCCTCTAACCCAGACCAGAGGAAAGTGCCTTGAATTTTTTCAAGCTTCTCAGTCATGAAACTAGAGATTTTAAAAATAGACCAAAAACTACACCGAAATGCATTGGAGGGACATAGCAAGGAGTTGAAGCTTACCAACATTACTAAGGAGTTTACCTTTCTAGCCTTCCATCTTCCTTTTGTGTCCATTCCAAAATGGTATTCCAGAACACATTTTTCACATCTTTGATAGTTAATGGGTGGGCAAGGTAAGTGGCAAGGAGCATATCAGCCTAGCATCCCAAAATCTTCAAAAAATTTCCCTCCACCAAGTTTCCATTATTAAAGAAGAACATTCTTCTTTTGTGATAGTTGATGTGCTGACCCGAAGTAGTAGCATAATTTTCCAGCATCCACTTCCATATCCCAGCCTCCCTAACCAAAGAGGCCCCAAAGAAGAAGGTGTCATCAACAAATTGTTGTAGGATCACAGATGGGAGGGTGGTAGTCAGCTTAATCCACTCAATATCTCTAGATTGAGGCATCTACATCATGTTACAACCAAGGATCTCCACAATAAGTATAAAGAGATAAGGAGAAAGAGGGTCCCCTTGGAAAAGACCCTTACCTAGGAAAATTTTTGCTTCTGGTTTTCCATTAAACAACACCGAGAATCTCACAGTCTCCAACAAAGCCTTAATAAGGGAAATAAAATTCTCAGAGAAACCAAAAGCAAAAAGAACTTTGTAAAGGTAAGTCCAGTGTACTTTATCATAGGCTTTTGAGACATCTAGTTTGAGGGCCATCCTAGCAACCTTATTTCGATCAATAGAGTGCAAAATTTCATGAGAGGTAATGGAAGCATCCATAATTTGTCTTACATGAACAAATCCCTTATGGTTGGGACTAATAATTCTATCAAGCAGAGGTTTGATACGATCAACCATAATTTTTTAGAATACTTTATCCAAAGTATTGCATAGGCTAATAGGTCTAAAGTCCTCCATAACTTTGGGCTCCGCACGTTTGGGGACCAAGACAATATAGGTATCATTAAGTTTCTTAAGGATCTTTTTACATCTGATGAAGTCCTGAGCTTCTTTAATAACATCACAACCAACAATATCCCATAATTCTTTGAAGAAGGCCGGGGGGAAACTATCTGGGCCATAGTCCTTGTAAGGCCCCATGGAGAACACTGCCTTATGCACCTCTTCATCAGTAACCCTTGACATGAGGATATTATTGTCATCATTTGTGATAGCCCTAGGGAGTTGAGAAATGAGATTGTTTTGTAGGCTAATAGAATCCCCAGAATTCATATTTGTGAAAGATCTAAGAAAAAAATTAGCGGCTAAATCCCCAAGGTGAGTTGGGTTGGAGATATCCAAACCCCCAGAGTTCCTGAGTGTGGCGATGGAGTTTGATTTTTTTTTCTTACAGGAAGATTGATGGAAAAAGGATATGTTAGGATCTCCCTCTTTTAGCAATAAAACACGAGACCGTTGTTTCTAGAAAACTTCTTCATTAGCTAGGGTAGCCTTCCAACATCTCCTAGTATTTTCCTGCTTAATGTAAAATTCACCTAAAAAATTTCCCTTTTCCATTCTCCCTTGGAGAAATTCAATTTTCTCTAATAAATCCTTCTTCATTTGGAAGATATCTCCATACATGAATTTTCTCCAACCTTTAACAACTCCTCTGATGAGATCCAACTTGGAAGCAACCCTAAACATGGTCGAGCCTTTGATCGGAGTAGACCACTAATGTTGGATCTTTTCACGGAAGCTCTGGTGGGAGGCCCACATAGTTTTGTATCTAAATCATGTAGGGTAGGGGTATCTTACATCCATCCATTTAAGCAGGAGGGGGTTATGATCTGAAGTCATCCTAGGAAGCACAACCAAAGAGGAGGCCACTACCAAGTCCCAGAAGGAGGATAGGAAGACATGGTCAAGGAAACCCTGGATGAGATGGTTCCCTTTTCTTTTATTGGTCCAGATGAAGGGGTTAGCCCTTAGCTCAACATTATAAAGACCAATAATTTAGACAAGGCTAGCCAAGTCTTTCATGTTGTCAGATTAATCCATATTACCTCTACACTTTTCAGATTAGAATAAAGGTGAAGTAAAGTCTCCTGCCACCATGAGTTTGGAATCTTGGAGGCTTGAGAAAGACATCTTTAGTTCTTCCCAAACTTCCCTTCTCCCCTGGTAGGTATTAGGAGCATAGATATTGTAGAAAAACCAAGGAGCCATTGGAGAGGTGAACGAAACTGCCAGGTGATTGCTGGAGAAGCTGTGCACATCACCCTTGACCTTTGATGGGTTCCAGAGCTAAGAGGGTGGTAATACCACCCTAGACACCTTGAGCCTATGAGTAGAGAAAATTGGCCTCAGGCCATAGCCGCCCCACCAACACATAAAAATTATCATAAGACATTTTAGCCTCTTGGATTAAAAGAATGTCAATTTTATATTCATAAATATACTGCTTGATAGAAAGTTGTTTTTGGGGGTTATTGAGCTCCCTTATGTTCCAAGATAGAACATTCATTTCTTACCTTTTTTATTCAGATCAAGGGTTTGCTTCCTTCCAGCAGAAATATCCTTTGTCGTACTCATTCATCTTTTGACTCTGTATGTCGGTCGTCTTGGATTGGTGTCCACCCTGACATCAATATTTTTGGGTCTTTTCTTCTTCTATTTAGTTTTCCATTCCTGTTCCATGCTCTTCGGGGTCACATTGGACACAGGTGTAGAGCAACTAGTTATAATCGGGGAACCTAAGACCATGGGGTTGAGAACAACTTCCACCATAGGAGGAACAAGGAACCCAAATATGAGTTCCTTGCTAGTTTAGAGACATTGAGTTTCGTCTGAAAAAATAATGGACCTGGGCTAGTACATTCCATAGTCTCCATCACAATGTTGGCAGGCTTAGAGATATTGAGTTCCATCTGTAAATATACTAGACCTAGGCTAGTACACTTCTTGGTCTCCTCCCTTATGCTAGCAGAGTTTTCCCCATCAGTCCCCTGCTCATTACCCATGGGTATTTCACCATCCTCCAAACCAAAAAGGTCTACAACCATCCCTATTGTGATCTGATACCCATGTAACCCAGGCACCCCTAGTGTCTTCTTAGGGGGCCTCCATAGTATGGGTAGTCTCCAAGGAATTTTTGGGTTCCTCTATTGCCCGAGTCTTAGAAATAATTTGCTTTAACTTAAGTGAAGGTCTTCTAGGCATCTTACAATTCTTCATTCTATGGAATTTAGAGTTGCAAATCTCATAGAAAAGGGTAGCATTCTCATAGACTATGGCTTGTGTCCATTTACCTAGCATAGACTTCAAGACCGCAAATTTGGGGAGTCTTATTGATAGACACATTTACTCAGAAGAGAGAAAAAACCAGATGGGATTTGGAAAGGGTTACAAGATCCACTGAAATGTAGTGCCTGAAGGAGTTAATTATCCATTTGAACACCTGTTCATCCAAAAACTCTAGAGGTAGCCCAGGGAGGTGGACCTAGACTAGTGCCATCTTACCGACATCTGTTGAAGGGTCAAAACCCAACTTCCACTTAGCCAAGGTTAAGAAGTGTTTTCCATATAGCCACGAGCCAAAAAGTGCAAAAGAGAGGTCCTTTGTAGCTGTGAACCTAAAGAGAAATATTCCAAATGGCATTGAAGAAACCACACCACTACCTTTGAGCTTCTAGTGGTTTCCCACCTATTTTCGAACCATATCTCTAGAGGGATGGAATTTGTAAAAATGCCCAACAAGAGCCAAGTTAAGTTCTGCCATATTTTTTCCACAACAGATTTAGGGAGAGTGATCTTTGTACCTTCCTCCATATTGGTTGCAAGCGTTAAGGTGGGGTCTAATTCAACCGCATTGGTTCTAACCACCATATTTAATATTATTTAGAAAAGAGGAGAAATATAAAATCATCAACATTTATCACTAGTCAACTATCCTATGAGTAATGTTTTCACTTCATTGGTAATATTAGTATCATGTCTACTTTAGGAAATGAGTATATGCTCACTAATATTGATTTCTTTAAGTATTGAACAAATTTATTACACTCAAGGGTGTGAGTAAAGATTTTATTATAACTAATCTCTTAGAAAGTATTCTTAGATGAAACATTAAAATAATCCACTATGACAAGACACCAAGAATGGTCTTATCTTTCTTATCTACGAGCACTACAAAATTTAGGCAATTAGTGAACATAAGAAACTCCTTTTATTGCCGGATATGGGGAAAATAAAGTTTCCCAGTGGAGATAGGGAATGTTCTACTCAATATGAGAGACATGCCTATCATGAGTTAATATGTAATTTATATATGTTTTATTTTATTAAAAAATGTGTATCATTATTCTATGACTACTTTAAATTGTTGATAGATGGCTAATTATCTAAATTTAAGCAATATAATAACTTGATTAAGGAAATTATATTCTCTTTTCAAATACTAGCTGACCCGTCATATTTCATGTACCAAAAATCAATAAAGCTATACTATCAATAACAAAGGTACATATATAAGCCTTATCTATCATATTGCTTAAAATCATAACCATCATAAATTTTCTCTATTGCCTTAGTTTTTTATTTGTGCCCATTGGAACAACCCTCAAACAACTAGAATATATTTATATTTGGAAAGAGTTCTTCCTTCTTTTCATAGTCACAGTGTCTTCAAAACTTCCAATGACCTTGTCCAAATGAGTAATAACCACTTTTACAAAGATTAAAAAGATTGAAGGAAACTTTATATGACAAACAATCAAAGTTATTGATCTATTATTACATTAAACTAATCATTTGTATGGATTAAAAATCATTTTAAATATATTGATGTATTGGTGAAACATGAAAAAAACTAGTAGGAGTTGACTAGAGTAATAACTCACATTTCTTATTTATGAATATCAACACAATTTACAAAGTATTGAGGAAATCACTATATCTTTAACTTGTATGTCATTAACTCATTCTACATCTTTAAATATTCTTATAATTATAGTCGTACATGTGTACTATTTTGAATATATTTCGAATGTATTTTGAATATAATTTGAACGTATTATATATTTTGAATGTATTTTCAATGTGTACTATTCTGAATATATTTTGAATGTATTGGTGAAACATGATAAAAACTAGTAGGAGTTGAATAGAGTAATAACTCACATTTCTTATTTGTGAATATCAAAACAATTCACTAAGTATTGAGGAAATCACTATATCTTTAACTTGTATGTCATTAACTCATTCTATATCTTTAAATATTCTTTCAATTATAGTCGTACATGTGTATTATTCTTTCTAATGGTGCATTGGTCATTCATAATGCTTTAATGAGTTAATAAGGAGTTCTATTAAACCATTAAGACATTCTATATCTATAGAATTCCTTAATGAGTTAATAAGAACACTATATTGAGTTAAAGATAGAGAATTCCATTTTGACTTAACTCTTATTTATCTTATCATTATATAAAAAGTAACACAACCATCCAATAGGTGGTCCAAATTATATTCACTTTCCATTGATAAAATTAAGGATGAATTATTACAATCTAATGAATAAATGAAAATGAAATCACTGGGGAAAGGAATTGTAGTGAACAAGAGGTTATATTTGTGGCGTGACCATTGTGTAGGGATTTTAGTTGATGTTATTATGCTGAAACTCGTTAGCAGCACCTTCAATATTGTGAGAGAGTAGAGCACATGCCAAGTTCTGGTCTAATATTGCCATAACTAACTAAAAACCATACTTATAGCTAATTTCTTCTACACTCATGTATTCAAAGTCCTCATGTAATGTATTGGAGATGAAGCAGTTTACATAACTAGCGTTCATTTTTGTATACTAATTATTGTTTAAATTAGAAGCTTCAACTGACTAATGAAGTGCTGAAACAAAAATCATGAATTTATTTTTAGCTTCGATTTTGTCTAAATAGGCTTTTTGTCAAAGTTTTTGCCATGTACTACACAAATTGTCTCTTGTAGAAAGCATCCAGACTACAAATATTTTACGAAGTTCTAAGATTATATCAATACCAAAGGAATGATCTTAAAGTTTTATTTGTGGACCTTCATTCTTATTAATATGAGTGCATAGTACCCCCATTAAATATGAGAAAAATTCTATTGTCAAACCACGTTATTTTGGAGAACTTCACCTCTTTCAGGATTGGTCCTATAATTTACCAACATGTCTTCTCATCTATTCTCTCGCATTTTCACATTGTGGTCCATAATTTTATTTTGAATTCTCAAATTTAGGAAGTTACTTTTTTTCTTTAATGATATGATTTGTATCTTTACGAGGGTAGGTAAATTTTCTTAGAGTTTCACTATGTTTTGTAACACTAATGGTTTACAATTTATTAAAAATAGTTAGATTATGTAATTGATATATATGCAAATTTCAAGAAATTATTAGTGGAATAGTAGTATGTTATATTTTTGTAGGCTCTCTATCCTCGCTCATTAGACGTATTAGAGGAGAAAAAATAGCTTTAGAGGGGAAATATAAATAACCCTTGACAATTTTGTCTTACTTTGTATCTAGTGGTAAGGATTAATTGTTTGGATTTACATTGTGTCTATGCTATGAATAATTTTATTTATTTCATGCTACTATATCAATTTTTCTACTATGCTTATATTTAGGTTTATATGAGGAATTTATATCTAGCTTAATATATAGGGATCTTGATTTGTTTTTTTACTTGTGGATTAGTATATGTTGGACAATGATAATTTCTTGTAGTTACATTTATTTATATCATTCTATTTGTAAGAAAAATATTCACAATTTTAGTATCTTGAGGAGTATGTGAAGTTCATCAATGAAATATTATATATCTCTCTAGGACATATTTGTCATTAACTAACAATGTGAGAATTTAAAATTTACGTTCCAATATTTCCTAATTATCTAATCAATTATCAAAGACATTTTAAATTTCTAACACTATTAATGTTATTTAGAAAAGAGGAGAAATATAAAATCATCAACATTTATCACTAGTCAACCATCCTATGAGTAATGTTTTCACTTGATTGGTAATATTAGATATTATGTCTACTATAGGAAATGAGTAGATTCTCACTGCTATTGATTTCTTTTAAGTATTGACTAAATTTATTGCACTCAAGGGTGTGAGTAAAGATGTTATTATAATTAATCTCTTTGAAACTATTCTTAGATGAAACATTAAAATAATCCACAATGACAAGACATCAATAATGGTCTTATCTTTCTTATCTATGAGCACTATAAAATTTTAGCAATTAATGAAAATAAGAAACTACTTTTATTGAGGGATATGGGAAAACAAAGTTTCCCAGTGGAGACGGGAAATGTGCTCCTCAATATGAGAGAAATTTGGTGAAAAATATGAATTTTGAGGAGGAAGATAAGGAAAATGACAATGGTGTGGATACAACCGATGGTGACAATGAGGAAGAAGTTGGGGAAAGGGATGAGGAGGCAAAGGGAAAGGATTCTGAGTAGGATGAGGGATAGGGTAATGATGATGGCCGTAAGGAGAAGGATAGAGATGTGGTACAATAAATTAAGGAACTAAAAATCATGTTAAAGGATCAAGTATATGGAACTTTATTATGAACAATAAATAAATTATTAATCAGGGACTCACATGAGATATTGTGAATGGTGAGGAAGCCCTATTCTGGGAGAATTGTTGGGGAGGGCATAACCCTATGGATATGATGGACATATCTGAGGAAACCATATACACTATGAGTAGATCTTGGGGTAAAAAGGTCAAGGATTATATTTCCCCAGACAATGGAAAACTATGGAAAGACCTCAATACCATCGAATTGGATCATCGAGAAA
Source organism: Thuja plicata (assembly GCA_018584345.1). Lineage (NCBI taxonomy): Eukaryota > Viridiplantae > Streptophyta > Pinopsida > Cupressales > Cupressaceae > Thuja > Thuja plicata. Next base: position 264,364 of record MU222818.1, read on the forward strand.
AATAGAGAATAAGTGAGATCCTCAAAGTGAGATAAAATGGAAAGGAGATCAACAATTTGTGCCTAATATGGTTTTAAAAAGGGAGATGGTAGTTATAAAATGTACCAAATCGGCCCTCCAGAGTGAAGTACTTCATGATGACCTTGCACATCTTCAGCCAAAATTTAGGTAGGTTCGCAGTGCTATATCCACCATTTTTGGACACTGACTTGTCATCCTTAGAAAAAAATGGATCAAAATCCGCTTTAGCCTATGTTTTTGTGGATTTTTTCCATTTCCTACCCATAGTAGGCATCCAAATGGATTTTCCTATGACCTCCTCATTGATCTCAAAGGGATTATGTTTATGGTGACCCTTCTCTCATTCAAGGTTTTGGAAAACTGTCGAGAGAACATCTCATTGTGTTCATTTAGGCTCTTTGTGAAGGGCATAATCCCTCCCTCTTTGCAAAAGTATGTAACTATAGGGTTTGAGGAAAACTCTTCCTCAATCTGATCTGGTTCAATTTTATTCTTATCACCACCCATATTCAGAGAGTGCTTAAACACAACCCACACCCAATAAAAATAATTACTCAAAAAATAGCTATAGATAACCTCTGAGTCACAACAACCAGACAAGCCAAAGCACAAGTTCAGAGCAAGGAAGTTGCGTGAAATGGTAGAGTGAAAATCATAGCTTATCCTTAAACTCTTGTCACTTCACGAGCCATAAGTTTGATAATAATTTCCTTTTGCCTCAAAAAACACCACCAAAGATGGCAATCAGGTTAACACATGGGAGTGGCACTGTAAACCATAATCTCCATCAATTAAATCTTCTCCAAATATTTTATTATCCTCTATAAATCACACTTGCCTCAAATGCCACTTAAAGACATAATGATACTTTAAGAGAATCATGTCCCTACTAGGCCACGCCAACCTCCCAATAGAACTAAAGAACCCACCAGTGGAGGCCACATGTCATTTCCACTCCCAGTTTTCTCCAAATTTGAAATTAATAGAGCCCTTAGGTCTGCCATTTGGCACCCAAACCAAAAGATGATTGTTAAACATCCTCAATTTAGTTGTTGACACCTCTCATTTCCCACGTAAGTAGGTCCTGACTATTATTGGGAAACTGTGTAACATCCCACCAGCATCGTATTCCATCCATCTATAGCCCAAAAACAACCATTAAATCTACAACTGAGTTCCCTTCCCTATAAATATGTTTGGTTGTGGTCTTAGAAAATCATCCCATTAGACCTTTTATATCAGATAGGATAGGGTCAACTCTCCAACTAGCCAGGGTGTTTTCAAGGACAGCCTCAACAATACTCTTGGAGTCCCCTTCAATTTCAATGTTAGTACAACCCAAGCTAAGAGAAAAATTTAGTCCCCAAAAGAGATCCATACCCTCCGCCTGGTTAACAAAGTGGTCTTTGAGATGACCAGCAAAAGCAGCCACTATTCTTCACCAATAATCTTGAATGATTCCCCCTCTAGCTTGTAGCGCGCCTTGGACAAACCCATCAAAATGAATTTTGTGCCAAGTGGCCTGAGGAGGAGCCCAAATAGTCACCTTTCTAGCTATGAGTTTAGTGTTATCAAAACTGGAAAACCTCTTACCAATTGCCCAATTTTTAGCAATTTTCCAGTTAGAAACAAAGGGGGGTTGGGCTTTTCTAGTTTCCGACCAACAAATTCTCCTGTAAAATTTTGAACCCTAGATGGAAGACCTCCTTTATAGCATGTTCAATATCCCTAAAGATGCTATTATTGCACTCCTTCCAGATGACCCAATATAATATAGGGGGAATTTGATTCTATAAGAGTTTTATCAGTGAGTGCTAGGAAGGCGAGTACACGTCATGTAGCATATCTCGGATATTTTGGTTGGAAACCCAAAAGAGGTTGAATCTAGAGAGGATCTCCTACCATATCCCAATAGAAAATTCTGAGTGAAGCATGATGTGGTTAATACTTTCCTCTGCTTTCCTATAAAGACAACATCTATTAGCTAGACTAAACCCCCATTTGACCAGATTATAAAGGGGGAGAATTTTCCCATTGAGCATCATCCACAAAAATAAATTCACTTTAGGGATTAATCAAGGCTATCAAACCTTCCTACATCATGAAGTTTCAACATTTTAGTTAATCAACAGACTATAGGCTGATTTAACAAAAAAATTGCCATATTGAGTGTGTCTCCATAACAGTCTATCACATTGGTCAATGATAGGAATGTGGATAGAATACAACAATTCACTGAGTTTGATCACTAGGTTGATTAGGTCTGGTCTATCCTAAAGATGTGGGAGTAGGTTAATCCATTTACCATTGGAGATAAAGTTGGAGACCAGAGAACCAATACCAAGGGCTATGATGTTTCTCAGCTGAGAGAACCGAGAGGTCCCAAGAATGGTATCTGGCAACCAAGGGTCATCCCAAAACCTGATCTCCCTACCATTTCCCAATAGCCAAGTGTCCCCCTTTTCCAGAATACCTCTACATTTGAGTATACTATTCCAAAATTTTGAGCCCCCAGGGTGGCCCTACACCATGAAGAGTTTACAATAGTGGCCTCGATCCAGATACTTAGCCTCCATGATATTGCACCAATCAGCAGCTCCACAAACCATGGTTCAAGCCATTTTGGATAGCAGAGCTCTATTAAGGTTGCAGATTTAGGAAGACAAACCTTATCCCAGTAGACCAGTGATAGACGCTTCTTCTCCTCTAACCCAGACTAGAGGAAAGTGCGTTGAATTTTTCAAGCTTCTCAGCCATGAAACTAGAGATTTTAAAAATAGATAAAAAATACACCAAAATTCCTTGGAGGGACGTAGGAAGGAGTTGAATCTTACCAGCATTACTAAGGAATTTACCTTTCTAGCCCACCAGCTTCCATTTGCATCCATTCCAAAATGGTATTCAAGAACTCATTCTTCACATCTTTGACAGTCAATGGGAGGCCCAGGTAAGTGATAGGGAGCTTATCAGCCTGGCATCCCAAAATATTCAAAAAATTTACCTTCGCCAAGTTACCAGTATTAAAGAAGAACATTCTTCTTTTGTGATGGTTGATGTGTTGACCCAAAGGAGTAGCATAATTTTCCAGGATCCGCTTCCATATCCCAGCTTCCCTAACCAAAGAGGCCCCAAACAAGAAGCTGTCATCAATGAATTATTGTAGGATCACAGGTGGGAGGGTGGTAGTCAGCTTAATCCACTCAATATCTCTGGATTGATTCATTTGCATCATGTTATGACCAAGGATCTATGCAATAAGTATAAAGAGATAAGGAGAAAGAGGGTCCCCCATGTGAAGACCCTTACCCAGGAATATTTTTGCGTCTGGTTTTGCTATTGAACAACACCGAGAATCTCATGAATAGTCTCCAAGAAAGCCTTAATAAGGGAAATGAAATAGTTAGAGAAACCAAAAGTAGAAAGGACTTTGTAAAGGAAAGTCCAGTTGACTTTATCATAGGCTTTTGAGACATCTAGTTTGAGGGCCATCCCAGCAACCTTATTTTGATCAATAGACTGCAGAATTTTATGAGTGGTAATGGCAGCATCCATAATTTGTCTTCTAGGAACAAATCTCTTGTGGTTGGGACTAATAATTTTTTCAAGCAATGGTTTGATCCAATTAACCATAATTTTTTAGAAGACTTTATACAAAGTATTGCATAGGCTAATAGGTCTAAAGTCCTCCATAAATTTGGGCTCCGCACATTTGGGGACCAAGACAATATAGGTGTCATTAATTTTCTTAAGGATCTTTTTAGATTTGGTGAACTCCTGAGCTTCTTTAATAACATCATAACCAACAATATCCCAAAAGTCTTTGAAGAAGGCTGGTGGGAAACTGTCTAGGATAGGGGCCTTGTAGGGTCCCATGGAGAACACTGCCTTACGCACCTCTTCATCAGTAACTCTTGACATGAGAATATTATTGTCATCATTTGTGATAGCCCTAGGGAGTTGAGAAATGAGATAGTTTTGGAGGCTGACAGAGTCCCTAGAATTCATATTTGTGAAATATCTAAGAAAATAGTTAGCGGCTAAATCCCCAAGGTGAGTTGGGTTGGAGATATCCAAACCCCCAGAGTTCGTGAGTGTGGTGATGGAGTTCTATTTTTTATGCTTATAGGAAGATTGATGGGAAAAGGATATGTTACGATCTCCTTCTTTGAGCCATAAAACATGAGACTGTTGTTTCGAGAAAACTTCTTCATTAGCTAGGGTAGCCTTCCAACATCTCCTAGTATTTTCCTCCTTAATGTGAAATTCACCTAAAAAATTGCCCTTTTTCCATTCTCCCTTGGGGAACTTCAAGTTTCTTAGATAAAGCCTTCTTCATTTGGAAGATATCTCCGAACATGAATTTTCTCTAACCTTTAACAACTCCTCTAATGATATCCAACTTGGAAGCAACCCTAAATATGGCTGAGCCTTTGATCGGAGTAGACCACTAATGCTGGATCTTTTCACGGAAGCTCGGGTGGGAGGCCCGCATAATTCTGTATCTAAATGGTGCAGGGTAGGGGTATCTTACATCCATCCATTTAAACAGGATGGGGTTATGATCTGAAGTAATCCTAGGATGAGATGAGATGGTTCCCTTTTCTATTTTTGGTCCAGGTGAAGGGGTTACCCCTTAGCTCAACATTATAAAGACCATTAATGTAGAGAAGGCTAGCCAAGTCTTTCATGTTGTCACTGTAATCCATATTACCTTTGCACTTTTTAGACAGGAACAAAGGTGAAGTAAAGTCTCCCGCCACCATGAATTTGGAATCTTGGAGGCTTGATAAAGACATCTTTAGTTCTTCCCAAACCTCTCATCTCCCCTGGCTGGTATTAGGAGCATAGATGTTGTAGAAAAACCAAGGAGTCGTTGGAGAGGTGAAGGAAACTGTCCGGTGATGGTGGGAGAAACTATGCACATAACCCTTGACCTTGGATGGGTTCCAAACCTGAGAGGGTGGTAATACCGCCATAGACCCCTTGAGCCTATGAGTGGAGAAAATTGTCCCTAGGCCATAGCTGCCACACCAACACATAAAAATTATCATAAGACATTTTAACCTATTGGATTAAAAGAAAATCAATTTTATATTCATAAATATACTACATGATAGAAAGTTATTTATTGCGGTTATTGAGCCCCCTTATGTTCTAGGATAGAACAATCATTTCTTACCTTTTTTATTGAAATCCAGGGTTTTCTGCCTTCTAGTAGAAATCTCCTTTGTCGTACTCCTTTGACTTTTGACTTTGTCTATCGGCCGTCCCAGCATGGTGTCCACTCTGACATCAATTTTTTTGGGTCTTGTCTTCTTCAGTTTAGTTTTCCATTCCTATTCCACGTTCTTCAGGGTCAGATTGGACACAGGTGTAGAGAAACTAGTTATAACCAGGGAACTTAAGACCATGGGGTTGAGAATAACTTCCCCCAGAGGAGGAACAAGGAATCCAAAGATGAGTTCATTGCTAGCTCAGATACATTGAGTTTCGTCTGAAAATATAATGGACCTGGGCTAGTACATTGCATGGTCTTCTTCACAATGCTGGCGGACTCAGAGATATTGAGTTCCATCTTTAAAAATACTAGACCTGGGCTAGTACACTTCTTGGTCTCCTGCTTGATGCTAGCAGAGTTTTCCCCATCAGTCCCCTGCTCATTACCCATGGGTATTTCACCATCCTCCAGACCAAAAAGGTCTACAACCATCCCTATTGTGATCCCATAGCCATGTAACCCAGACACCACTATTGTCTTCTTAGGGGGGCCTCCACAGTCTGGGTAGTCGCCCAGGAATTTTTGGGTTCCTCTGTTGCCTGAGTCTTAGAAACAATTTGCTTGGCAATTAATAAAAATAAGAAACTTCTTTTACTGTTGGATATGGGCAAAATAAAGTTTCCCAATGGAGATAGGGAATGTTCTACTCAATATGAGAGACATACCTATCATGAGTTAATATGTAATTTATATATTTTTTAATTAAATAAAAAATGTGTATCATTTTTCTATGACTTCTTTAAATTATTGACAAATGGCTAACTCTCTAAATTTAAGCAATATAATAACTTGGTTAAAGAAATTATATTCTCTTGTCAAATACTAGCTAACTCATCATATTTCATGTACCAAAAATCAATAAATCTATACTATCAATAAAAAAGGTACATATATAAGCCTTAACTATCATATTCCTTAAAATCATAACCATCATAAATTTTCTCTATTGCCTTAGTTTTTTGTTTGTGCCCATTGGAACAACCCTCAAACAACTAGAACTTATTTATATTTGGAAAGAGTTCTTCCTTTTTTTTCATAGTCATAGTGTCCTCAAAACTTCCAATGACCTTGTCCAAATGAGTAATAACCACTTTTACAAATATTAAAAAAGATTGGAGGAAACCTTATATGACAAACAATCAAAGTTATTGATCTACTATTACATTAAACTAATCATTTGTATGGATTAAAAATCATTTTGAGTATATTGATGTAGACTTGGGAAAAATAACTATATTGAGTTATCTTCGTGAAGATGTAACCAAAATTCACAGATTGAAGAAGACTTTAAGAAGTATTGGTGAAACATGAAAAAAACTAGGAGTTGACTAGAGTAATAACTCACATTTCCTATTTGTGAATAACAACACAATTCACTATATCTTTAACTTGTATGTCATTAACTCATTCTACATCTTTAAATATTCTTGCAATTATAGTCGTACATGTGTACTATTCTTTCTAATGGTGCATTGGTCATTCATAATGCTTTAGTGAGTTAACAAGGAATTCTATTAAAGCATTAAGACATTCTATATCTATAGAATTCCTTTTTGACTTAACTCATTTATTTATCTTATCATTATATTAACATTTCTCAATTTAATAGCGTAAACATTTCATATTACTTGTATGTTCATTATCATGTTTTTTATTGGTCCTTTACTATATCACCTGAGATGATAATTAATAATAATAAAAATAATAATAATCAGTGAACTCTCCTTTAAATAGTAAACATGATTTAATTTTAAAAAGTAACGCAACCATCCAACAGGTGATTCAAGTTATATTCAATGAACAAGAGGTTATATTTGTGGCATGACCATTGTGTAGGGATTTCAGTCGATGTTCTCATGCTGAAACTCGTTAGCGGCACCTTCAATATTGTGAGAGAGAAGAGCACGTGCCGAGTTCTGGTCTAATATTGCCATAACTAAATAAAAACCATACTTAAAGCTAATTTCTTCTACACTCATGTATTCAAAGTCCTCCTGTGGCGTATTGGAGACGAAGCAGTTTACATAACTGGCGTTCATTTTTGTATACGAATTGCTGTTTAAATTAGAAGATTCGACTAACCAATGAAGTGCTGTGACAAAAATCATGAATTTATTTTTGGCTTCGATTTTGTCTAAATATGCTTTTTGTTAAAGCTTTTTCCATGTACTACACAAATCGTCTCTTGTAGAAAGCATCCAAACTACAAACATTTTACGAAGTTCTAAGATTATATCAATACCAAAGGAATGATCTAACAGTTTTATTTGTGGACCTTCATTCTTGATAATATGAGTGCGTAGTAGCCCCATTAAATATGAGAAAAAATCTATTGGCAAACCACGTTATATTGGAGAACTTCACCTCTTTCAGGATTGGTCCTATAATTTACCAACATGTCTTCTCATCTATTTTCTCACATTTTCACATTGTGGTCCATAATTTTATTTTGAATTCTAAAATTTAGGAAGTTATCTTTGTTCTTTAATGATATGCTTTGTAACACTATGATATGCTTTGTTTATGAGGGTAGGTAAATTTTCTTAGAGTTTCGCTATGTTTTGTAACACTAATGGTTTACGTTTTATTAAAAATAGTTAGATTATGTAATTGACATATATGAAAATTTTGAGAAATTGTTAGTGGAATAGTAGGATGCTATGGTTTTGTAGGCTCTCTATGCTCGCTCATTAGATGTATTAGAGGAGAAAAAATAGCTTTAGAGGGGAGATATAAATAACCCTTGACAGTTTTGTCTTCTTCCATTACAAATGTTGTATATTGAATTTGATATTGTACACATTTGGATGATGCTAATTTTACATTTTCATCTAGTGGTAAGGATTAACTGTTTTGATAGCCAACACATTTTGATAATGCTAATTTTACATTGTATCTAGTGGTAAGGATTAATTGTTTGGATTTACATTGTGTCTATGCTATGAATAATTTTATTTATTTCATACTACTATCATGATTTTTCTACTATGTATATATTTAGGTTTATATGAGGAATTTGTATCTAGCTTAATATATAGGGAACTTGATTTATTTTTTACTTATGGATTAGTATATGTTGGACAATGATAATTTCTGGAAGTTACGTTTATTTATATCATCCTAATTGTAATAAAAATATACACAATTTTAGTATCTTGAGGAGTATGTGAAGTTCTTCAATGAGATATTATATATCTCTCTAGGGCGTATCTATCATTAAATAACAATGTGAGAATTTAAAATTTATATTCCAATATTTCCTAATTATGCAATCAATTATCAAAGACATTTTAAAATTCTAACACTATTAATGTTATTTAGAAAATAGGAGAAATATAAAATCGTCAACATTTATCACTAGTCAACCATCCTATGAGTAATGATTTCACTTCATTAGTAATATTAGTATCATGTCTACTATAGGAAATGAGTAGATTCTCAGTACTATTTATTTCTTTTAAGTATCGACTAAATTTATTACACTCAAGGGTGTGAGTAAAGATGTTATTATAATTAATCTCTTAGAAAGTATTCGTAGATGAAACATTAAAATAATCCACAATGACAAAACACCAACAATGGTCTTATCTTTCTAATCTATGAGCACTATAAAAGTTTGGCAATTAATGAAAATATGAAACTAATTTTATCGCGGGATATGGGGAAAACAAAGTTTCTCAGTGGAGACAGGAAATGTGCTACTCAATATGAGAAAAATTTGGTGAAAAACATGAAATTTAGTAAGGAGGAAGATAAGGAAAATGACAATGGTGTGGATACAGTCGATGATGACAGTGAGGAAGAAGTTGGGGAAAGGGATGAGGAGGCAAAGGGCGAGGATTCTAAGTGGGATGAGGGATAGGTTAATGATGATGGCTGGGAGGAGAAGGATAGATATGTGGAACAAGAAATTGAGGAACTCAAAATCATGTTAAAGGATCCTGTATATGGAGCTTTATTATTAACAATAAAGAAATTATTAATTGGGGACTCACATGAGATATTGTGAATGGTGAGGAAGTCCTATTCTGGGAGGATTGTTGAAGAGGGCATAACCCTATGGATATGATGGGCATATCTTAGGAAACCATAGACACTATGAAGAGATATTGGGGTAAAAAGGTAAAGGATTATATTTTGCCAGAAAATGGAAAACTATGGAATGACCTCAATACCATCCAATTAGATCTTCGGCAAAAATAGAGAATAAATGAGATCTATTTCTCTTAAAAATATAACAGATATACTAATATAGATAGGTTCATATGATGGAGTGTATAGGGTCAAATATGGATACCAAACTATTGTCAAAGATCAAAATTTGGAGTCTTTAGACATACCTCTAAACTTATGTTGGTAAAAGGCATGTCTTCCTAAGGCAGACATGTTCCTATGGGCAGCCTTACAAGAAAGAATATTGACTACTAATAGATTTAGGAAGTGAGGTTATGAAGGGCCATCTAGATCTTCCCTTTGAAAACAATAGGAAGAAACAATTGATCATATACTTCTAAACTCTCCATTTGTGAAAATATTTTGGAACTGGTTAAGGGGTTATCTTGGATGGAGCTCAGCTATGCCCTTGGATATTGTACACTTCCTTAAAGTGTGGCCCATGCTAAACATATCAAGTCTATATCAAGATATTTTGATCACAACACCATCAATAGTGGTATGGGAACTATGGAAAGAATGCCATATAAGAGACTTCGATAACCATAAGAGGGATTCTAGGTCATTGATTAACAAAGTGGAAGTCATAATGGTGGAGCTCACGTATAATAGACTTAAAAACCTCATTAGCCTAGAAAATTCCTTCTCATGCTGGAATAAAATGATTAGGAAGAAATGGTAGAGTCTTTCCATGCTGCTCCTATATGGTAAATGAGGTGCCTCCAGTAGGAAGGAAAGAGAAAATTGTAAGTGACAAACCCCTAAAGCTGGATGGTACAAAGTAAACTTTGATGGAACCTCAAGAAGGAACCCTGGAAATGCCAGAATTGGTTGTATTATTCATGATTGGAGAGAATTCATAGAAAAAAGTGTAACACCTATTAAACTAATGAAAAATAATATGGAAGAATACTATGCAGCTTTAGAGGGTATAACACTTTGTAAGAGAATCAAGATTACAAAACTTGAGTTAGAAGAAGACTCCCAAATAATCATTAATGCCATTCAAACAAAGAAAACTCCCAACTAGAAACTAAATTCCAAATAGGAATAAGTTATAGAAATTTTGAAAGAAATTCCGAGCTACTAATGTTTCTCTTAGAAACGCTAAAACCAATAACTTAGAGTCACCACCCGAAACTTGTTGGGAAAAGATATGAGACTTCACTTTGAAAATAATAACAAAGTATAATTCAATGAGATAACAACATACAACTATGATTTTTAAAATTCTAACATGATAAAACAAGAGTTTCAAGGAAAACCTTTTAAATTGCATAGTTTCCTTGAAGTCCTTAGTAGAGTCACAAATCTATTGGCACTTTTTCTTGTAGAATCTAGTACATCAGTAATACTTCACTCTATGCTACCCAATTTATGATTCTATCAAGTAAAAGTCCAACTATTGGGGAGTAAATCCTCCTACATTTTAATCTCCACAAACTCAAGTTCGTGTACTTAATTTGGTTCATTGTTCCTCAACAAACCACACAGTCGATATGTGTCTTACACACAGATATTCAATATGCAGATATGAAAATTCTAAAGTAAAATTTGGCAACCATAACCCTGACTAGTGCTGAATACTAGGGTCTATAATCAATATGAATATTTTTCCACCACACCAGGTTAGTGAAAATCAATTGAAACCTAAGAAAGATCAATATTCCTTACAACGTACTTTCTACAACTTAATTCTCAATTTATCAAATTCACATGCAATCTTTAAACCCCCTGAAACTTGTTCTTAGGAATTACACTCCCCTTAGAAATAACCTTAAAATAGATTTCATAATTCGTGTTTCAAATTCATGAACTTGAAATTCCTTACAGTTCAAAATTGTAATAATTCAAAGCATACACATGAAAACAATTGAACATTATGAAGGGATTCAAAACATATTTCCATTAGCCAATATTTTCTTCAATACATTCAATATTTTCTCAGACTACTAAAAATCAAGAAGGCAAAAGTATAGACCAGAACTTGCAATTTAGTCTTGATTAATCATTACTTGATTGACCCCCTTTACAATACTTTCTCATACTATTTATACCCTTAGCTTTCTTGGAATCCTGTTATGAATCAGGATGCAACAAGCTATGGGTTGCTAGGTAAAGATAAATAGTGACTCATCATGAAAGACACAATACAATAGAACCAAAAGTCAAGTTGTTACAAGATTTCATAAGAAAAGTTATTGCACTGCAAGGTCTTTGTAACAAATTCAAAACTACTCTACCTTCACCAAATAGAACCTTTGTCTTCATCCTTTTATGCACAAAATCTTTTGCAACTATTGACTACTTAAAAAAGTTGGAAAACCGCCACTTGTTTAAAGAACCATGAGATGTTTATGTTATGTTTATTTATATGGAGTATGTCTTCCCTTCCATGCTACAAACACCTCATCACTAGGCCGAGGTAATTTAGCAATTTTGATCTTCATGCTATTCAACTCATCCCATTCTATTTTCAACCGTTGAACTTCCTCTCTCCAAAACCCAAAATATGATTTGGTACTTTCAATTGTTTCCATGGTTTGGAAAAACTAAATGGTGTTATGAACATTGATGATGTTGTCAACAGAGCCACGACTTATACATCACAGCAAAAGTGGCGAAGGTACCCAATAAGAAAGAAACATGTCAAATCCATGTAATACATTTGGTCTCATTTAACTCTCTTCATCAACTTGGACAGGTGTTATTTATTTGTCATTGTCTGATCAGTATTATTGGCAAAGCTTTGGATCAAGAAATAACACCACCATCTAATCAACTTTAATCTTCTCCTCCTTTATCTTCTTTAGAGTCCAAGACTAATGATCTCATAAAACCACGTCTCACTCAAGTGCAATCCCGCAATGAATAAACCCTTGTTAAACTTCCCTTAGAAACATCACGCTAGTCATTTGATAGATTACAATCTTCTCGATACTTTAATTCTTGAGCCCCACTTTTACAAGTTCTCATATGGATAGGCATCAACTAGGTAGAATCTGTCAATAAATAAACTACACTCATATTTTGTTCATGGAAAAGTGCATACCATTGGATGAAAAGGAATCTATCAGAACTTTATCTTTACTTACTCCCCAATCTATCCTACCATTTCCATGTGTTTGATAGGTATGGAGCCTTGATGAATAATTTCATCACATCTTCTCTTTATGAGATCACACCCACCATCACATTTACTTTATTCTGACAATGATCTATCTCCCTTCAACTTTTAGAAGTTTGGCACCACAATCTAGAAAGGACACTTGTCACCTAGGAATGATGCCTTGATGGATATTTTTCATACATCATTTGATCAAGGGAAAGTGCCACCAATTAGATTAATACTAACTTGATCAACATCTTGTGACGTATAAAACATGAGGGGCACTTAGGACTTAGGAAATGATTAAAACATAAATCTCGCTAGGAAACATGACTTAAAACAAAAAGAGCCCCAACCATGGTAACTTAAGACACATATTTAAAAAAAAATTAAGTGACCCCAAAAAAGTAACACAGACATAAAACTCATAGGAGAGAAAGAATATAACATACAAAGAATTAAAAAATGGAGGTTCCTGAATGCTTACGGGGAGGTTTCAATAGAATGGTGCTGCCCGATCCGTGGAATAAAATGTGCCTCATTTTGATGAAGTATATCACTCTGGAAGGCCGCTTTGACACCTCTTACAACTACCATTTCCTACTCCTTAACCACTTCAGGTATAGTGATTTAATCTCTTTTCCTTTTTTCTGCTCCATTCGATGGAAGCTTCTATTATGGATGTCAGAGAAAAAATGAAGTCCAGGCAGAATTATTGTATTCTCCATCAGGGTTTAATGCTATTCCTCTACAATTTCCATCTCGCCCTTTATCTTCCTAGGACTGTTACTCTTCATAACTTTGTGGTGTCTCCAGAGAATCCTAATGAGCTGCAAGTTACTCTTTCTAACGCCACAACTTCTTCCAAAACCCTTGCTTCCAAGAAGGATAAAATAGGCTCTACTGACGGTGACCAAATCACCATTGATTTTGAAGGAGAGGAGGAAAATGATAGTAGGTGGATATCTAACAGAATCGGCACCAAAACCATATACAAGAAAAAAGTTGTGAGAAAGAGAAGCCCTGATGAGGATGAAGAGGAAGAAGAGTCAGAGGAGGAAGAATAAATTAAGATGGACACTAGGGGGGAAGCTAAAATGGGGAAGAAATTTAAGGTTGAGGAGAGAGAAAGGGAAAAAAAAGAAGAAAAGCCCTATTGGGGAAGGGACTGAGAAAAGTCGCGACTCTCAAGTCTCTGCCAGTTTCTGTCTCCCCTCCTTTGACCTTTTGAAGAAAAAACTCTTTAAGGAGAAGAAAGTGGACTCGCCGCTCTTAACTACCTAACCCCTTAGCCCCCAGGAGGAAAAGGATAACACCAAGGCTATCAATGATAACAAAGATCCTAAGGGATCCCTGAAGGACTCCTAGAAGATAGATGAAAAAATGCCTGATGCTACGAGTGACACTCCCCATAAATCTAAAGGACCTCAGGAGACCCTCTTGCTTTCTGACCCTAAGGAGGAGTTAAGGGAAACTAGGGAGGAAATCAAAATTCTCAGGGAAAGCTTTAATAGGATCGCGGACTTTGCTGTGAAGGTCATGCATGGTGCAGAAACTATGCTCCAACTCCTTCATATGGAGAAAGTGAATTCTTTCGGAGGAGAGCGAAAGGATGAAGAACTGTACTAGTTCCTTGTGGACGATTAGCTTAAGCTCTTGTTAATTGGCAGGGAAGGTAACCCCAAGTAGTTTCCTTTTCCTATGTTTAATTTTTTGCCTAGACTTTTCGGTTGGGCGATGTGGGCCTGTTCGAGCTATGGTTAAACTTATGTTTTTGTAGTGCTAGTTTACTGTTTGTTACTGTTAATGCTAACTTTACTATTAATTATTACCACGGGCTAGTTACCAACCTCATGGTGAGGTTGGGTCATGTTAGGACTTCCAGGCTGGTTACCAGCTCCGTGTTGGAGTTGGGGCCTATTGATTTTATTTCATTGTTTTTGGTTTTTAAAATTGGCATAGGCTGAGGGTTTTCTATGTGTGTTTTTTGCTGGTTGTTAGCACTCCTCATTCTGGCTGTGTCTGTTCGGGTCAGCCCCCCAGTTTTGGCTAATTTTTAAATCAAAAACATACAAAGACTTAGCATCAGAATAATTTATAATCTAATCATTTCCAAATCCAAGAAGAAGGTCCTTATATAGTATTAAACTCTTCAATAAAGGAAGAAATGGTTTGAAAATACCTTCAAGAGCCGTTCTAAGCATGCATTACTATAAAATCAAGACCAAGAAATCTCTACATAAATATATCCACCTCCAAAAAATAAGAGATATTTAAAAAACATCGAATCTTCAAGATTAATAGATAAATCATATTGGTAGGTAATGCCATTTTTTGAAGTGTTTAAATAAGTTAAGCATTAAAAGGTGATAACTTGTTTTGTTGAATTTAATTTCCATCAAACACTAGTTAATAAAATATATATCTTAATTTTAGGTTCCATTTTTTGAAAGTAAGCATAACTTGTAAATTTTTGGCTAAAGAATCAACTTGTGATCAATGCCAACTTATTGTCAAGATTATATTATTAGGTACCTAATATAGTCATATATGTTAATTTTTACAAAAAATAAATGAAATATAGAGATATAATAATGGGTTGGGACTATATCTAGTTAATTTCTAGTAAGTTTGTTACCCTAAATAATGTATTCAAAAAAGACCTCCTATAGGAATAATATGTATATGACATCATAAATGGTAAAGATTCCTAACATTTTAATTGTAATACAAAGCTGATAATAATATTCCAACTAATATAAAATGATTTTAGTGTATTAATCTGGTAACTTAGAAAGAACCATTCAAAAATGTCAAAATTCATTTTCTAAATCATTAATCTATTTAATTCACCAATTCAATAAATTTAGTCAATCAAACACAATGTCAAGGTTTCCACATATTAGGATCAAATTTTATCATATATTTAAATGTCCAACCTCATAAAATACTATCTAGATAACTAGAATATAAAAGTATGGACTAATATTATACTAGAGGTATTAATTGAATTCTTGAAATTAACATTCCCTAGATTAAAATTGCACTTTAGATATCAAATATATGAATGTGAGATAATCAAAATCCACATAATCAACCCATGTTTATCGCAAGTCTATATAGACTTCTAAAGAGTTCTAATACATTGTGAAAACCTAGTCTTTCGACTAAAACTACTAGGTTCTATGTATGAAATGAGCTGTGTACACCTATCGATTTATAATCAATTTCCTAAATAGATATATAATTATTTTGATATACCCAACTTTACTAATGAAGTTTAATATGTAATTTACTAATAATATTTATTTAATTATCCTAGATAGCATCATGAATAAAGTTATATAATCTCTTACATTTTAAATTAACTCAATTAAACTATTTCTCCCTAGGTTTTGACCATAGGGAAGATATGTCTTTATCACTTTTAGGGACCCATACTTTTAAGTTGTAATTATAATAATATACATATTATAACTTGGTTTGTGCATTATTTTTTTATTTTTATTCTTACATCTTTGAGCTTCTAGTGTGTGACCTTATTTTTCACACCCTACATATGAGGCCAAACACTTCATTATACATTCTTTTCAAAATATTTGATATGGTTGATTAGGATACTTTTGAAGGAAAAAAATAAAGAACCTAATAATAGGGACATCATTTTTTATTATTTGGGATATAATGAACTTCAAATTATGAGAAAAGCTTCAAGATCGGGATGTTTGAAATATTTCCAATTATATTTTTTTTTTTCTAGGATTTTCTCTTTATGGGTTATGTATCTAGAGATTTTCATTCCTATGGTTTTGTATTTTAGGGTTTTACATTTCTAGGGTTTCGTGTTAAAGCATGAATTTTAAGTTTTGTATTATATGATTATTATAAGTTTGAAATCATCAATACTAAATAAAATTAAATGTAAATTCAAATGAAATAATATTTTAATCTAAGAAAAAGTATAACTATAATTTACCCTTTAGATTTTCAAATTGTTTACACCCTAACTTCTATTTTGTCACTAAATTTTGCACAAAAAATACATAGAAACAAACAATAAAAAATTTGGGAGTGTTATGTTTTCCTCATAGAAAATAAAAGGTTGATGGTCGGTCATACCAAGCAAAATGAATGCGTACCTTTTTGACTTAACTGTTTCATTTATCCTATCATCGTATTAACATTTTTCGTTTAATAGCATAAACATTTCATATTGCTTCTATGTTCATTATCATGTTTTCATTGGTCCTTTACTATATCAGCTGAGATGATGATTAACAATAATAAAAATAACAATCAGTAAACTCTCCTCTAAATAGTAAACATGATTTAATTTTTAAAAATAAAGCAACCACCCAATAGGTGATTCAAGTTTTATTCACTTTTCATCCATAAAATCGAGGATGAATTATTACAATCTAATGAATAAATGAAAATGAAATGGCGAGGGAAAGAAATTGTGGTGAACAAGAGGTTTTATTTGTGGTGTGACCATTCTGTAGGGATTTCAGTCGATGTTCTCACGCTGAAACTCGTTTGCGGCACCTTCAATATTGTGAGAGAGCAGAGCACGTGTCGAGTT
>MU222818.1:282679-305926 GCA_018584345.1 Thuja plicata
GACGCACTACAAAATTTATAAAATGGCCCACTTAAAAATACTCTTAGAAAATTTCAATAATATGAAATAAAGTTTTTTAAATGTGTGAATTCAGAAATATCAATTTTAATGCTGAACCATTTTCTTTCTTCAACAACATTGCTTGATTAATTAAAAGATTTTAAAGACATTCAAAGAGTTTCAAGGAATTCTTGTGAAATTCATTTTATGCCCATATGTGGTATCCTTCAATTAATGCACTCCACAAGGACACATTTCTATGAGGCAATTTGTTAAACTTAAAAAATTTAGTATTTAAAATTTACCATATATGATCTATGTTTCTATTTATTTTATTAGCCAAGCCTACATGACGGTGATTCTAGATTATCCATGAGTTCCTCAATTTCAAAGTACTTCAGTTTTTTCCTTCGTTCTCTAAAATAAATAGTAAGCAAGGACTACACTCGCCAAAACAATCCAAAGTATGTTTAGGCTCAATCAAGCTTTTGATTTATTATCAATGAAATGTCAATATCTTGATAGGGGATTTGTAGGTAACTTTGACTACTTAAAGTTGAGTGCCTAATGAGGTAGGGAAAAGAATAAAGAAAGTCTAGCCTTAAGGGTGCATGCATGGTCATGTTCTTAAGTCTCTAATCCTCCAAAGTTGGAAGAGGTAGTTGTTTTAGGCGATAGCCAATATAAGTCAAGATAGAATGTTACATTTCAAATTTAAATATGATTGTTGATTAATGTAGGAAAGTCTAGGATCAATATATGATTGTTGATTAACCATATTTTGATTGATCTAAAATCCATACACTCAATGCAAAAATAACTAAACATCATAATGTGTTTGGTCGTGTATCTTATCAGAAAGTCATTTCTATAAGATTCTTGAGTGGGTCTAATTCTGGATATTAGGTAAATGTGGTGGATAGGGATGCAATATTAGAGATTATGTGAAGTGTTCGATAATGTCTAGGGATATTTTTTCATAGCTATGTATTGGAATCAATATACAACCAATATTTGATTGACATTCTTTTATTTGACCAAAGTCCTTCTAACAAGACCCATGCTAGTGAAATCTAGTACTTCTCTTGAGGAGATAGGAAAATGGATAACATTTATTAGCTATTTATGCAATGAACCTCTAGATAGCCTAAATATTTCTTTAGAGGCTATAGAGTTTCTTAATATTTATTAATGGAGATACTTTTACATAATTATTACAATTTTTTTGGGGATCTATCTCTATGATATCCCTAAAGATTATGAATCATGCTATCTTATGCAATGTGGCTCCAAAGAATGATTTCATTAATTTGAGGAATATGTTGTATTCTTGTATCTATTAAAAGGTACCTTGGAGGACATGCACAGGACATGTAGGCATTCATCTTATCTTTTTTATTTACTCGAAATGACATCTACATAATATTCCATGATTTTATGTATCATTTCATAAAATATTACTATCATAGAGCTCTTTGATTGGTATCTACAATATTTTTCAACAGAAATGTCATGACCTAATAGAAAAAACCACCCCAAGCAGTGCTAAAAGTTATTTTAAACTAATATTTAAAATTAAATTGTATCTAGTTGTAACTAGAAAAGATATTCATGCCTATCAAAAGATGCCCTTGATTTTTCTATTATGTGACTAAGGTTGAGGAGTTTATCATGGTTAGCAAACTGACACTTTGTGGTAACTACATTGGATACATGGAACTATAAGTCTTAAACCTACATCACCATATTGGAGAAAAATTTGTGGGATCTTAGGAGTCGCCAGAACTTAGGAGTAATTGGTTGTAGAATTTCTATTAACACCCAAATGGTTATTGTGTGCATTGGGTTCCCTTTTGATATATGAACCATAATCTAGGAGATGTATGGAGATTCAAATGAACATACACTCCTACATGATCTTCTTGTGGGTTAACTTAAATTTAAATTGATGTGCTTCAACCATATTATCTTAAAATAGTTGTAATGTGTCCTAAATTGTAAGATTTTGATTATCATGATGACATAGAGACTTCTACTTTCAAATGTTCCTTCTCCTCCTACAAATACTTTCATTGATACTTCAATATGTATTACCATAATCTAGATTTGGATGGTTCATATTCTTCATCTATTAGTCGACATTTTGAGGTTGAGAACTCTAGCGATCCAATATTGGTAGATTTATTGGATTCTTATACTTAGATAGATGTCTTGTGTTGACATATCATTGAGGGATGATTAGTGTAGTAGAATTGGATACATTGAGTTCTCATATTATTTACTAATTCTTCTAATAAGATTAGTGATGCTACATCTATGGCTTCTAATAATATATTCGTTGACAAGATTTTGATTATCTTCTAGTTACAACTACTTGAGATAATTATTTGATATACTTTGTAGCTTTTCTTTCTAACTGTCATCTTGTACTCTTTGAGAATAATATTGATGATATTCATTGAGTAGATTGATCTTAGCTCCTATAAAATTGCATCATCTTTGTTTAATGTTCTACATTTCCATTAGATTCTAGATTGCATTTTCATCAGTGTAGCCTTAAAAACCTACCATGATCTTATGTAATCCTATGTCTCACCTTAGTTTATGTAACCCAAGAGTTCTCTTTTTAGTCTTAATTCATTATCATTTTATACTTATATCCTTTGATAGAATAACACCATTTATATTATATTTGATCTCTCATGTGCTTTCATTGAAGCTCTTAGATTTTGAGTGGCTACATCTGTAGACAAATATTTTTTATTGTATATAAGATTCTATATAACCTCATACATTAAACAATCATGAAAAGGATAATCCTAATGATATTTTAATTATCATTGCTAAGACTTGTAACCATGTATTTTCTTTAGATTTTTTATAAAGATATTTGGACATGCCTATCATGGGTTATTATGTAATTTATATATGTTTAATTTAATTAAAAAATGTGTATCAATTCTATATGACTACTTTCAATTGTTGATAGATGGCCAATTCTATCAATTCAAGCAATATAATAACTTGGTTAAGGAAATTATATTCTCTTGTCAAATACTTGCTAATTCATCATATTTCATGTACCAGAATTTGACAAATCTATACTATCAATATAAAAAGGTACATTTATAAGCCTTATATATCATATTCCTTAAAATCATAACCATCATAAATTTTCTCTATTGTTTTAGTTTTTTGTCTGTGCCCATTGGAACAACCCTCAAACAACTAGAACATATTTATATTTTTAAAGAGATCTTTTTTTTCATAGTCATAGTGCCCTCAAAACTTCCAATCACCTTGTCCAAATGAGTAATAATCACTTTTACAAATATTAAAATATTGGAGGAAGCCTTATATGGAAAACAATCAAAGTTATTGATCTATTATTAAATAAAACTAATCATTTCTATGGATTAAAAATCATTTTCAATATATTGATGTAGACCTAGGAAAAATAACTATATTGAGTTATCTTTGTGAAGATCTAACCAAAATTCATGAATTGAAGAAGACTTTAAGAAGTTTTGGTGAAACATTAAAAATACTAGTAGGAGTTGACTAGAGTAATAACTCACATTTCTTATTTGTGAATAACAACACAATTCACTATATCTTTAACTTGTATGTCATTAACTCATTCTACATATTTAGATATTCTTGCAATTATAGTCGTACATGTGTACTATTCTTTCTAATGGTGCATTGGTCATTCATAATGCTTTAATGAGTTAATAAGGCATTCTATTAAACCATTAAAACATTCTATATCTATAAAATTCCTTAATGAGTTAATAAGAACACTATATTGAGTTAAAGATATATAATTCCTCTTTGACTTAATTCTTTTATTTATCTTATCATCATTTAAACATTTCTCATTTAATAGCGCAAACATTTCATATTACTTCTATGTTCATTATCATGTTTGTCTTTGGTCCTTTACCATATCACCTGAGATGATTATTAACAAAAAATAAAATAATAATAATCACTAAAATATCCTCTAAATAGTAAACATGATTTAATTTTAAAAATAATGCAACCATCCAATAGGTGATTCAAGTTTTATTCGCTTTTCATCCATAAAATCGAGGATGAATTATTACAATCTAATGAATAAATGAAAATGAAATGGCGAGGGAAAGGAATTGCGGTTAACAAGCGGTTTTATTTGTGGTGTGACCATTCTGTAGGGATTTCAGTCGATGTTCTCATGCGGAGCGAATTTCCCATGTTTACGATGGAGATGGGATCAAATGATCAGTTTGTAGATGAATATTGAGATGGGATCAAATGGATCATTGTGGCCCATTTATATGTAGCGATTGCCATAACCATACTTACAGATAATTTCTTCTACACTCATGTATATAAAGTCCACTTGACATTGTGGCTATGCTACACATTTTGATGATGCTAATTTTACATTGCATCTAGTTGTAAGGATTAATTGTTTGGATTTACATTGTGTCTATGCTATGAATAATTTTATTTATTTCATACTACTATCACAATTTTTCTACTATGTTTATATTTAGGTTTATATGAGGAATTTGTATCTAGCTTAATATCTAGGGATCTTGATTTTTTTTAACTTGTGGATTAGTATATGTTGGACAATGATAATTTCTTGTAGTTTCATTTATTTATATCATTCTATTTGTAAGAAAAATATTCCCAATTTTAGTATCTTGAGGAGTATGTGAAGTTCTTCATTCAAATATTATATATCTCTCTAGGACGTATTTGTCATTAACTAACAATGTGAGAATTTCAAATTTACCTTTCAATATTTTCTAATTATGCAATGAATTATCAAATATATTTTAAAATTCTAACACTATTAATCTTTTTGATAAAAGTAGCAGCAAGAGGGCGTTGACCCGAGGTACAATAGGAAGCTGACTAGGACAGAATTAACATCATATTGATTCAACCTAGAAACCAACATGAAGAAAAGTAAATTAATCATCTATCTCTATCAAAAAAAAATGATAAAGCTATACCAGTATAAGCGTAAACTATTAGAACCCCACATACGGATAGTATCAAGTTTCAGCAGCCAAAACATTAAACCACACCACACAGGACCATTAACCAAAATTAAAGTATTAATCTTAAAACTATAATTAAAAAAGCTAGCCCAGCCATAGGGCTTGGGGGAAGCAATGCTATAGAACACATTACCACCCTAGTCCATCAAAAAATTTATTTTCCATCTCATAAGTGTTTGGAAAGCAATAGGTCAGCCCACTCCTCATTCAGAAACTTGAAGAGTTCATAGTTTCCTTCAACAGACTCCTTCCCAGTAGGGGCCATCTTGTTCAGCAGACATAGGAATGTAGATGAAGCATGGATAACCTTGAGTGCAAAGTAACTGACATCTTCCAGCCTCCTTTTAGTATTGGCTAGGTCCCACTCAGCTTAGCCACCATGTTTTCCAGATTAACAATTTGGTAGTTGATCTTCCCAACCAAGCTATTTCCCGCAACACCTTTGGGGTTCTCAGCCATATTAACGGGGCCATTATCATCCTTGCCTTCTCAGCCATGATATTTTTGGGTAACATCCCTCCCATCCTAATGGTCACAATTATTCTAGTCCTCCTTCTGGATGGGAAATCCCACTAAGACATCCTCCTTATCAAATAATTATTTCATTTTTCCTTTCCCCTTCTTCTTGTCAAGACGAGAGGAATGATAGGCATTGGTAGGCTGAGGGTTGGTATTCTAAGGGCACTCCAGGTTAATGTAAATTATTCTGAATTTTTTAGAGGGCTAGGGGGAATCCTCATGGGTTAGGTCATGTTTGGAACCAGCCTGAGAGCCAGGGGTAGGGTGGGTTTCAGAGGATTTATGAGTAGCAGTAGGGGAGGAGACTGCTATGGAACCTGAGGGTGTAGGGAGACCCTGGTTAAGGGAGACTAAGGGTGAAAAATGTTGGTGGGAAGCTTGGGTGATTTCTAGGATAGGAGGAGGGTAGAGGGCCCGGTGGAAATTGCAAATTCTAAAAATTAGCCCCTAGTGGAGGTAAACTAGTTTCTTCCCCAGCGATAAAGACTCATTCATAGCACCCACAGTCGACTCCAAAGAGTGTAAGAGATAAAATGGAAAGGAGATCAACAATTTGTGCCTAATATGGTTTTCAAAAGGGAGATGGTAGTTATAAAATGTACCAAATAGGCCCTCAAGAGTGAAGTACTTCATGATCAGCTTGCACATCTTCAGCCAGAATTCAAGCAGGTCCGTAGTGCTATATCCACCACTTTTAGACACTGACTTGTCATCCTTAGAAAAAAGCTGATCAAACTCTATTTTAGCCTATGTTTTTGTAGTTTGTTTATATTTCCTACCCGTAGTAGGCATACCAATGGATTTTCCTATGACCTCCTCATTGATCTCAAACAGGATTTTGTTTATCATGACTCTTCTCTCATTCAAGGTTTTGGCAAACTGTCGTGAGATCATTTCATCATGTCCATTTAGGCTCTTCATGAAGGGAAGAATCCCTCCCTCTTTGTAGAAGTACATAACCATAGGGTTTGAGGAAAACTCTTCCTCAATCTGATTTGTTTCAATTCTCTTCTGATCACCACCCATATTTGTAGAGCGCTTAAACACAACCCACACCCAACAAAAATAATTGTTCAAAAAATAGATATTGATACCCTCCGAGTCACAACAACCAGACAAGCCAAAGTATAAGTTCACGGCACAGAAGTTGCATGAATGGCAGATTGAAAATCATAGCTTATCCTTAAACTCTTGTCACTTCGCGAGCCATAACTTCGATAATAATTGCCTTTTGCCTCAAAAAACACCGCCAAAGACACCACTGGGGTTAACACATGGGAGTGGTGATGTAAACCATAATCTCCATCAATTAAATCCACTACAAATATTTTATTTTCCTCCATAAATCACACTTGCCTCAAATGCCACTTAAAGACATAATGATACTTTAAGGGAACTGTGACCCTGCTAGGCCATGCAAACCTCCCAATAGAACTGAAGAACCCACCAGCGGAGGCCACATGTCATTCCACTCATAGTTTTCACCAAATTTTAAATTAAGAGAGCCCTTAGGTTTCCCATTTGGCACCCAAACCAAAAGCTGATTTTTAAACATCCTAAATTTGGTTGTTGACACCTCTCATTTCCCTCGTAAGTAGGTCCTGACTATTCTTGGGAAGCTGTGTAACAGCCCTCCATCATCGTATTCCATCCATCTACAGCCCAACAACAACCATTGAGTCTACAATTGAGTTCCCTTCCCTATAAATATGTTTGGTTGTGGTCTTACAAAATTGTCCCATCAGACCTTTTATATCAGATAGGATAGGGTCAACTCTTCAACCAGCCAGAGCATTTCCACGGATAGCCTCAACAATAATCTTGGAGTCCCCTTCAATTTCAATGTTAGTATAGCTCAAGCTAAAACAAAAATTCAATCCCCATAAGAGAGCCATACCCTCCGCCTGGTGAACAAAGTGGTCTTCGAGAGGACTAGCAAAAGTGGCCACTATTCTTCCCCAATAATCTTGGATGATTCCTCCTCACTCTTGTAGCCTGCCTTGGACATACCCATCAAAATAAATTTTTCACCAAGAGGCTTGAGGAGGAGCCCAAACAGTCACTTTTCTATATATGATTTTAGTGTTATCAAATCTGGAAAACCCCTTACAAATTCCCCATTTTTTACCAATTTTCCAGTCAAAATCAAAGCGGGGGGTCAGCTTTTCCAGCTTCCCACCAACAAATTCTCCTATATAATTTTGAACCCTAGATGGAAGACCTCCTTTATAGCGTGTTTAGTATCCCTAAAGATCCTATTATTGTGCTCCTTTTAAATGACCCAATAGAATATAGGGGGAATTTGATTCCATAAGAGTTTTATCAAAGGATGCTAGAAAGGTGAGTACCATTCATGTAGCATATCCTAGATATTCTGGTTGGAAACCTAAAGGACGTTGAGTCTAGAGAGGATCTCCCACCATATCCTAACAGAAAATTTAGAGTGAAGCATGATGTGGTTAATACTTTTCTCTTCTTTCCTACAAAGACAACATATATTAGCAAGACTAAACCCCCATTTGATGAGATTATCAAGGGCGAGCATTTTCACATGGAGCATCATCCACAAAAATAAATTCTCTTTAGGGATCAATTGGGGCTATCAAACCTTCCTCCATCATGAAGTGTCAGCATTTTCATTAATCAACAGACTATAGCCCAATTTAACATAAAAACTGCCATATTGAGTATGTCTCCATAACAATCTATCACATTGGTCAATGATAGGAATGTGGACCAAATGCAATAATTCACTGATTTTGATCACAAGGTTGATTAGGTTTGGTCTGTCCTAAAGATGTAGGAATAGGTAAACCCATTTACCATTGGAGATAAAGTTGGAGACCAGAGAACCAATACCAAGGGTTAGGATGTTTCTTAGCTGAGAGAACCGAGAGGTCCCAAGAATGGTATCTAAAAACCAAGGGCCATCACAAAACCTTATCTCCCTACCATTTCCCAATATCCAAGTGGCCCCCTTTTCAAGAATACCTCTACATTTGAGTATACTATTCCAAACTTTTGAGCTCCCAAGGTGGCCCTGCACCATGAAGAGTTTACAATAGTGGCCCCCATCCAGATACTTAGCCTCCATGATTTTGCACCAGTAAGAAGCTCCATGAACCATGGTCCAAGCCATTTTGGATATTAGGGCTCTATTAAGGTTATATATTTTTCTTAGACCCAAGCTACCAAGGGATTTAGGAAGACAAACCTTATCCCAGCATACCAGTGGCAGGTGCTTCTTTTCCTCTGACCCAGACTAGAGGAAAGTGCTTTGAATGTTTTCAAGCTTCTCAGCCATGAAGCTAGAGATTTTAAAAATAGACAAAAAGTACACTTGAATGCCTTAGAGGGACATAGCAAGGAGTTGAAGCTTACGAACATTACTAAGGAGTTTACCTTTCTAGATCGCGAGCTTCCTTTTGTGTCCGTTCCAAAATGGTATTCCAGAACTCATTCTTCACATCTTTGATAGTCAATGGGTGGCCCAAGTAAGTGCCAGGAAGCTTATCAGCCTGGCATCCCAAAATATTCAAAAATTTCCCTCCACCAACTTGTCAGTATTAAAGAAGAACATTCTTCTTTTGTGATAGTTGATGTGCTAACCCGAGAAGGGAGGTAGTCGGCTTAATCCACTCAATATCTCTAGATTGAGCCATCTACATCATGTTACGACCAAGGATCTCCACAATATGTATAAAGAGATAAGGAGAAATAGGGTCCCCTTGGTGAAGACCCTTACCCAAGAAAATTTTTGCGTCTAGTTTTCCATTAAACAACACCGAGAATCTCATAGTCTCCAACCAAGCCTTAATAAGGGAAATGAAATGCTCAGAGAAACCAAAAGCATAAAGGACTTTGTAAATTAAAGTCTAGTTTACTTTATCATAGGCTTTTGAGACATCTAGTTTGAGGGCCATCCCAAAAACCTTATTTCGATCAATAGAGTGCAAAATTTCATGAGTGGTAATGGAAGCATCCATAATTTGTCTTACAGGAACAAATCCCTTCTGGTTGGGACTAATAATTCTATCAAGTAGAGGTTTGATATGATTAACCATAATTTTTGAGAAGACTTTATACAAAGTATTGCATAGACTAATAGGTCTAAAGTCCTCCATAACATTGGGCTCCACACATTTTGGGACCAAGACAATATAGGTATCATTAATTTTCTTAAGGATCTTTTTACATCTGATGAACTCATGAGCTTCTTTAATAACATCTTAACCAACAATATCCCAAAAGTATTTGAAGAAGGCCGGTGGGAAACTATCTAGGATAGGGGTCTTGTAGGGCCCCATAGAGAACACTACCTTATGCACCTCTTCATCAGTAACCTTAACATGAGGATATTATTTTTATCATTTGTGATAGCCCTAGAGAGTTGAGAAATGAGATAGTTTTGGAGGCTAACAGAGTCCCCAGAATTCATATTTGTGAAAGATCTGAGAAAATAATTAGTGCCTAAATCCCCAAGGTGAGTTGGGTTGTAGATATGCAAACTCCCAGAGTTCCTGATTGTGGTGATGGAGTTCAAATTTTTATGCTTATAGGAAGATTGATGGAAAAAGGATATGTTACGATCTCCCTCTTTTTTCCATAAAACAAGACTGTTGTTTCCAGAAAACTTCTTCATTAGCTAGGGTAGCCTTCCAGAATCTCCCACTATTTTCCTCCTCAATGTGAAACTCACCTGACAAATCACCTTTTTCCATTCTCCCTTGGAGAACTTCAAGTTTTTCAAATAAAGCTTTCTTCATTTGGAAGATATCTCTGAACATGAATTTTTTCCAACCTTTAACAACTCCTCTGATGAGATCCAACTTGGAAGCAACCCTAAACATGGCCGAGCCTTTGATCAGATTAGATCGCTAATGTTGGATCTTTTCGTAGAAGCTCCAGTGGGAGGCTAACATAATTTCGTATCTAAATGGTGTAGGGTAGGGGTATCTTACATCCATCCATTTAAGTAGGATGGGGTTATGATCTGATGTCATCCTAGGAAGCGCAACCAAAGAGGAGACTGCCCCTAAGTCCCAGGAGGAGGATAAAAAGACACAGTCAAGGCCGCCTTGGATGAGATGGTTCACTTTTCTATTGTTGGTCCAGGTGAAGGGGTTACCCCTTCGCTCAATATTATAAATACCATTAATGTAGAAAAGGCTAGCAAAGTCTTTCATGTTGTCAGTGTAATCCATATTAGCTCTGTACTTTTTAGACGGGAATAAATGTGAAGTAAAGTCTCTCGCCACCATGAATTTGGAATCTTGGAGGCTTGAGAAATACATCTTTAGTTCTTCCCAAACCTCCCTTCTCCCTTGGTGGGTATTAGGAGCATAGATGTTGTAGTAAAGCCAAGGATCCATTAGAGAGGTGAAGGAAACTACCAGGTGATGGTGGGAGAAACTATGCACATCACCTCTGACCTTGGATGGGTTCCAGAGCTGAGAGGGTGGTAACACCACCCTAGACCCCTTGAGCCTATGAGTAGAGAAAATTGACCCCATCCCATAGCTGCCCCACCAACAAAAAAATTATCATAAGACATTTTAACCTCTTGGATTAAAAGAATGTTAATTTTATATTCATAAATATACTGCTTGATAGAAAGTTGTTTCTGGGGGTTATTGAGCTTCCTTATGTTCCAGGATTGAACAATCATTTCTTACCTTTTTTTTATTAAGATCAAGGGTTTGCTACCTTCCAGCAGCAATCTCCTTTGTCATAATCCTTTGTCTTTTGACTCTGTCTGTCGGTCGTCCTAGCTTGGTGTCCACCCCAACATCAATTTTTTTGGGTCTTGTCTTCTTCTATTTAGTTTTCCATTCCTGCTCCACGCTCTTCGGGGTCACATTGGACATAGGTGTAGAGAAATTGGTTATAACTGGGGAACCTAAGACCATGGGGTTGAGAACAACTTCCACCACATGAGGAACAAGGAACCCAAATATGATCTCCTTGCTAGCTCAGAGACATTGAGTTTCATCTGAAAAAATAATGGACCTAGGCTACTACATTGCACAGTCTCTGTCACAATGTTGGTGGGCTCTTAGATATTGAGTTACATCTGTAAAAATATTGGACTTGGGCTAGTACACTTCTTGGTCTCCTCCTTGATTCTAGCAGAGTTTTCCCCATCAGTCCCCTTCTCATTACCCATGGGTATTTGACCATCCTCCAGACCAAAAAGGTCTAAAACCATCCCTATTGTGATCCCATAGCCATGTAACCCAGGCACCCTCATTGTCTTCTTAGGGGGGCCTCCACAGTCTGGGTAGTCTCCCATGAATTTTTGGGTTCCTCTATTGCCAAAGTCTTACAAACAATTTGCTTTAACTTAAGTGCAGGTCTTATATCCAAACCCCCAGAGTTCATGGGTGTGGTGATGGAGTTCAATTTTTTATTCTTACAAGAAGATTGATGGAAAAAGGATATGTTACGATCTCCCTCTTTGAGCCATAAAACATGAGACCATTGTTTCCAAAAAAATTCTTCATTAGCTAGGGTAGCCTTCTAGAATCTCCTAGTATTTTCCTCCTTAATGTGAAATTCACCCAATAAATCACCCTTTTCCATTCTCCCTTGCGGAACTTCAAGTTTCTCAGATAAAGCCTTCTTCATTTGGAAGATATCTTCGAACATGGATTTTCTCCAACCTTTAACAACTCCTCTAATGAGATCCAACTTGGAAGCAACCCTAAACATGGTTGAGCCATTGATCAGAGTAGACCACTAATGCTGGATCTTTTCACGGAAGCTCGGGTGGGAGGCCCACATAATTTAATATCTAAATGGTGGAAGGTAGGGGTATCTTAAATCCATCCATTTAAATAGGATGTGGTTATGATCCAAAGTCATCCTGCGATGAGATGAGATGGTTCCCTTTTCTATTATTGGTCTAGGTGAAGGGGTTACCCCTTAGCTTAACATTATAAAGACCATTAATCTAGAGAAGGCTAGCAAAGTCTTTCATGGTGTCATTGTAATCCATATTACCTCTACACTTTTTAGACGGGAAAAAAGGTGAAGTTTAGTGTCCTGCCACAATGAATTTAGAGTCTTGGAGGCTTAATAAAGACATCTTTAGTTATTCCCCAACCTTCTTTCTTCCCTGGCGGGTATTAGGAGTATAGATGTTGTAGAAAAACCAAGGAGCCATTGGAAAGGTGAAGGAAAGTGTCAGGTGATGATGGGAGAAACTGTGCACATAACCCCTGACCTTGGATGGGTTCCAAAGTAGAGAGGGTGGTAATACCCCCATAGACCCCTTGAGCCTATGAGTAGAGAAAATTGGCCCCAAGCCATAGCTACCCCACCAACGCATAAAAATTATCATAAGACATTTTAACCTATTGGATTAAAAGAAAGTTAATTTTATATCTATAAATATACTACTTGATAGAAAGTTGTTTATGGGGGTTATTGAGCTCCCTTATGTTCCAGGATAGAACAATCATTTCTTAGCTTTTTTATTGAGATCCAAGGTTTTTTGCCTTCCAACAACAATCTCCTTTGTTATACTCCTTTGTCTTTTGACTTTGTCTGTCGGTCGTCCCGGCTTGGTGTCCACCCTGACATCAATTTTTTTGGGTCTTGTCTTCTTCAGTTTAGTTTTCCATTCCTATTCCACGCTCTTTGGGGTCACATTGGACACATGTGTAGAGCAACTGGTTATAATCGGGAACCTAAGACCATGGGGTTGAGAACAACTTCCACTAGAGGAGGAACAAGGAATCCAAAGATGAGTTCCTTTCTAGCTTAGAGACATTGAGTTTCATCTAAAAAAATAATGGACTTGGGCTAGTACATTGCATAGTCTCCGTCACAATGCTGGTGGGCTCAGAGATATTGAGTTCCATTTGTAAAAATACTGGACCTCAGCTAGTACACTTCTTGGTCTCCTCCTTGATGCTAGCAGAGTTTTCCCCATCAGTCCCCTGCTCATTACCCATGTGTATTTCACCATCCTCCAAACCAAAAAGGTCTACAACCATCCCTATTGTGATCCCATATCCATGTAACCCAGGCGCCCCTATTGTCTTCTTAGGGGGGCCTCCACAGCCTGGGTAGTCTCCCAGGAATTTTTGGGTTCGTCTGTTACCCGAGTCTTAGAAACAATTTTCTTTAACTTAAGTGTAGGTCTTCTAGGCATCTTACAATCCTTCATGTTACGGACTTTAGAGTCACAAATCTCATAGAAAAGGGTAGCATTCTCATAGACTATGGCTTGTGTCCATTTACCCAGCTTAGACTTCAAGACCGCAAAGTTGGGGAGAGTCTTATTGATAGACACATTTACTCAAAAGTGAGTAAAAACCAGATGGGATTTGGAAAGGGTTACTAGATCTGCCAAAATGTAGTACTCGAAGGAGTTACTTATCCATTTGAACACCTGTTCATCCCAAAACTCTAGAGGTATCCCAGGGAGGTAGACCTAGACTAGTGCCATCCTACTGACATCCGTTGAAGGGTAAAAACCCAACTTCCACTAAGCCAAGATGAAGAGGTGTTTGCCATATAGACATGAGCTGGAAAGTGTGAAAGAGAGGTCCTCTATAACTGTGAACGCAAAGAGAAATAGTCCACTTGGAATTGCAGAAACCACACCACTCCCTTTGAGCTTCTAGTGGTTTCCCACCCATTTTTGAACCATATCTATGGAGGGAAGGAAGTTTTAAAAATGCCCAACAAGAGCCAAGTAAATTTTTTCCATATTTTTTTTACAACAGAGTCAAGGAGAGTGATCTTTGTGCCTTCCTTTGTATTTGTCGCAAGCGTTAAGGTGGGGTCTGATTCAACTGCCTAGGTCCCAACCAGCACATTTAATGTTATTTAGAAAAGAGGAGAAATATAAAATCATCAACATTTATCACTAGTCAACCATCCTATGAGTAATCTTTTCACTTCATTGGTAATATTAGTATCATGTCTACTTTAGGAAATGAGAATGTTCTCACTACTATTGATTTCTTTTAAGTATCAACTAAATTTATTACACTCAAGGGTGTGAGTAAAGATGTTATTATAACTAATCTCCTAGAAAGTATTCTTAGATGAAACATTAAAATAATCCACTATGACAAGAGACCAAGAATGGTCTTATCTTTCTTAACTACGAGCACTACAAAATTTTGGCAATTAATAAAAATAAGAAACTTCTTTTATTGCCGGATATGAGGAAAATAAAGTTTCCCAGTCGAGGTAGGGAATGTTCTACTCAATATGAGAGACATGCCTATCATGAGTTAATATGTAATTTATATATGTTTTATTTAATTAAAAAATGTGTATCATTTTTCTATGACAACTTAAAATTGTTGATAGATTTCTAACTCTCTAAATTTAAGCAATATTATAACTTGGTTAAGGAAATTATATTCTCTTGTCAAATACTAGCTAACTCGTCATATTTTATGTACCAAAAATCAATAAATCTATACTATCAATAAAAAGGTACATATATAAGCCTTATCTGTTATATTCCTTAAAATCATAACCATCATAAATTTTCTCTATTGCCTTAGTTTTTTGTTTGTGCCCATTGGAACAACCCTCAAACAACTAGAACTTATTTCTGTTTGGAAAGAGTTCTTCCTTTTTTTTCATAGTCATAGTGTCCTCAAAACATCCAATAACCTTGTCCAAATGAGTAATGACCACTTCTACAAATATTAAAAAGATTGGAGGAAATCTTATATGACAAACAATCAAAGTTATTGATCTATTATTAGATTAAACTAATCATTTGTATGGATTAAAAATCATTTTGAATATATTGATGTGGACTTGGGAAAAATAACTATATTGAGTTATCTTTGTGAAGATGTAACCAAAATTCACGGATTGAAGAAGACTTTAAGAAGTATTGGTGAAACATGAAAAAAACTAGTAGGAGTTGACTAGAGTAATAACTCACATTTCTTATTTGTGAATATCAACACAATTCACTAAGTATTGAGGAAATCACTATATCTTTAACTTGTATGTCATTAACTCATTCTACATCTTTAAATATTCTTGCAATTATAGTCGTACATGTGTACTATTCTTTCTAATGGTGCATTGGTCATTCAGAATGCTTTAATGAGTTAACAAGGAATTCTATCAAACCATTAAGACATTCTATATCTATAAAATTCCTTAATGAGTTAATAAGAACACTATATTGAGTTAAAGATATAGAATTCCTTTTTGACTTAACTCTTTTAATTATCTTATCACTATATTAACATTTCTCAATTTAATAGCGTGAACATTTCATATTACTTCTATGTTCATTATCATGTTTTTTATTGTTGGTCCTTTACTATATCACCTGAGATGATGATTAACAACAATAAAAATAATAATAATAAGTGAACTCTCCTCTAAATAGTAAACATGATTTAATTTTAAAAAGTAACGCAACCATCCAATAGGTGATTCAAGTTATATTCAATTTTCATCGATAAAATCGAGGATGAATCATTACAATCTAATGAATAAATGAAAATGAAATGGCGAGGGAAAGGAATTGCGGTGAACCTGCAGGTTATATTTGTGGCGTGACCATTGTGTAGGGATTTCAGTCGATGTTCTCATGCTGAAACTCGTTAGCGGCACCTTCAATATTGGGAGAGAGCAGAGCACGTGCCGAGTTCTGGTCTAATATTGCCATAACTAAATAAAAACCATACTTACAGCTAATTTCTTCTACACTCATGTATTCAAAGTCCTCCTGCGGCGTATTGGAGACGAAGCAGTTTACATAACTGGCGTTCGTTTTTGTATACTAATTGCTGTTTAAATTAGAAGCTTCGACTAACCAATGAAGTGCTGTGACAAAAATCATGAATTTATTTTTAGCTTCGATTTTGTCTAAGTAGGGTTTTTGTCAAATTTTTGCCATGTACTACACAAAACGTCTCTTCTAGAAAGCATACAAACTACAAACATTTTATGAAGTTCTAAGATTATATCAATACCAAAGGAATGATCTAACAGTTTTATTTGTGGACCTTCATTCTTGATAATATAAGTGTGTAGTAGCCCCATTAAATATGAGAAAAAATCTATTGTCAAACCACGTTTTTTTGTAGAACTTCAGCTCTTTCAGGATTGGTCCTATAATTTACCAACATGTCTTCTCATCTATTTTCTCGCATTTTCACATTGTGGTCCATAATTTTATTTTGAATTCTCAAATTTAGGAAGTTATCTTTGTATGTTTACGAGGGTAGGTAAATTTTCTTAGAGTTTCGCTATGTTTTGTAACACTAATGGTTTACGTTTTATTAAAAATAGTTAGATTACGTAATTGACATATATGAAAAATTTGAGAAATTGTTAGTGGAATAGTAGGATGCAATGGTTTTGTAGGATCTCTATCCTTTCTCATTAGACGTATTAGAGGAGGAAACATAGCTTTAGAGGGGAGATATAAATAACCCTTGACAGTTTTGTCTTCCTCCATTACAAATGTTGTACATTGAATTTGATATTGTACACATTTGGATGATGCTAATTTTACATTGTCATCTAGTGGTAAGG
The DNA here is from genome assembly GCA_018584345.1 of Thuja plicata. Taxonomy (NCBI): domain Eukaryota; kingdom Viridiplantae; phylum Streptophyta; class Pinopsida; order Cupressales; family Cupressaceae; genus Thuja; species Thuja plicata. The sequence goes on from MU222818.1 coordinate 299,791, forward strand.
ATTATTTGTTTTCATAGCCAACACATTTCGATGATGCTATTTTTACATTGTATCTAGTGGTAAGGATTAATTGTTTGGATTTACATTGTGTCTATGCTATGAATAATTTTATTTATTTCATACTACTATCACAATTTTTCTACTATGTTTATGTTAAGGTTTATATGAGGAATTTGTATCTAGCTTAATATATAGGGATCTTGATTTGTTTTTTACTTGTGGATTAGTATATGTTGGACAATGATAATTTCTTGTAGTTGTGTTTATTTATATCATTCTAATTGTAAGAAAAATATTCACAATTTTAGTATCTTAAGGAGTATGTGAAGTTCTTCAATGAAATATTATATATCTCTCTAGGACGTATATGTCATTAACTAACAATGTGAGAATTTAAAATTTACGTTCCAATATTTCCTAGTTATGCAATCAATTATCAAAGACATTTTAAAATTCTAACACTATTAATGTTATTTAGAAAAGAGGAGAAATATAAAATCGTCAACATTTATCACTATTCAACAATCCTATGAATAATGTTTTCACTTTATTGGTAATATTAGTATCATGTCTACTATAGGAAATGAGTAGATTCTCACTACTATTGATTTATTTTAAGTATCGACTAAATTTATTACACTCAAGGGTGTGAGTAAAGATGTTATTATAACTAATCTCTTAGAAAGTATTCTTAGATGAAACATTAAAATAATCCACAATGACAAGACACCAACAATGGTCTTAAATCTGCTAATCTGCTATAAGCTTCGACTAGTGCCATTAATATGCTATTAATGTGCTTCTAGTCCCCTGTTTCATGGGCCAACACCCTCTTGCTGCTTATTTTATCAAAAACAATGGTCTTATCTTTCTAATCTATGAGCACTATAAAAGTTTGGCAATTAATGAAAATAAGAAAGTACTTTTATTGCTGGATATGGGGAAAACAAAGTTTCCCAGTGGAGACGGGAAATGTGCTGCTCAATATGAGATAAATTTGGTGAAAAACATGAAATTTGATAAGGAGGAAGATAAGGAAAATGACAATGGTGTGGATACAGTCGATAATGAAAGTGAGGAAGAAGTTAGGGAAGGGATGAGGAGGCAAAGGGCGAGGATTCTGAGTAGGATGAGGGATAGGGTAATGATGATGGCTGGGAGGAGAAGGATAGATATGTGGAATAAGAAATTGAGGAACTCAAAATCATGTTAAAGGATCCTATATATGGAACTTTATTATGGACAATAATGAAATTATTCATCGGGGACTCACATGAGATATTGTGAATGGTGAATAAGTCCTATTCTTTGAGGATTGTTGGGGAGGGCATAACCCTATGGATATGATGGGCATATCTTAGGAAACCATAGACACTATGAGGAGATCTTGGGGTAAAAAGGTCAAGGATTATATTTCGCCAGACAATGGAAAACTATGGAAAGACCTCAATACCATCCAATTAGATCGTCGAGAAAAATAGAGAATAAGTGAGATCTATTTCTCTTAAAAATATAACAGATATACTAATATAGATAGGTTCATATGATGGAGTGTATACGGTCAAATATGGATATCAGGCTATTGTCAAAGATCAAAATTTGGAGTCTTTAGACATACCTCTGAACTTATGTTGGAACAAGGCATGTCTTCCTAAGGCAGACATGTTCCTATGGGTAGCCTTACGAGAAAGAATATTGACAACTAATAGATTTAGGAAGTGAGGTTATGAAGGGCCATCTAGAAGTTCCCTTTGAAAACAATAGGAAGAAATAATTGATCATATACTTCTAAACTCTCCATTTGTGATTTTTTTTTGGAACTGGTTAAGGGGTTGTCTTGGATGAAGCTCAGCTATGCCCTTGGATATTGTAGACTTCCTTAAAGTGTGGCCCATGCTAAACATATCAAGTATATATCAATAGATTTTGATCACAACACCTTTAATAGTGGTATGGGAACTAAGGAAAGAAGGCCATAGAAAAGACTTCGATAACCATAAGAGGGATTCTAGGTCATTGATTAACAAAATGGAAGCCATAATGGTGGAGCTCACCTATAATAGACTTCAAAACCTCATTATCCTAGAAAATTCCTTCTCATGCTGGGATAACAAGATTAGGAAGAAATGGTAGAGTCTTTCCATGCCTCTCCTATATGGTAAATTATGTGCCTCCAGTAGGAAGGAAAGAGAAAATTGTAAGTGACAAACCCCTAAAGCAGGATGGTACAAAGTAAAATTTGATGGCACCTCAAGAGGGAAACCTGGAAATGCCAGAATTGGTTGTATTATTCATGAAAGGAGAGGAGAAGTCATAGAAAAAAGTGTAACACCTATTAAACTAACTAAAAATAATATGGAAGAATACTATGCAACTTTAGAGGGTATAACACTTTGTAAGAGAATCAAGATTACAAAACTTGAGTTAGAAGATGACTCTCAAATAATCATTAATGTCATCCAAACAAAGAAAACTCCCAACTGCAAACTAAATTCCAAATTGGAAGAACTTATAGAAATTTTGAAAGAAATTCCGAGCTACGAAGTTAAACATGTTTACTAGGAAGGTAATATGAAATCAGATATTTTAGCCAATCTTGGAGTGGACGAGGCTCACTCCATTGAAATTTATAAAATTATAAAAAATGAAACCCCCCAGAATAATCGATAGTAGGATCAAGATTTTCTATGAAGTCATTAATAGGAATTGTAAAATGTAATTAATAGAGTAAGTCCCAACTCTAGGAAGGCAACTCCTCCCACTTACAATATAGATGATTTTATTTCCCCCTCTCCTATTATGATAAATATAGCAGTTAACCAACCTCCCTATTTTAGTATAATTATATGCCAAAGTTTTAAATTGCTAACGTAAAACAAGTTCTTAACCTTGATAGGTTAAATTCTTACCTCTTTTTGACACTTTCAATTGTTTCCATGGTTTGGACAAACTGAATGGTGTTATGAACATTGATGATGTTGTCAATAGAGCCACAACTTATACATCACAACAAAAGTGGCGAAGGTAACCAATAAGAAAGAGACATGTCAAATCCATGTAATACCTTTGGTCCCATTTAACTCCTTTTCATCAATTTGGACATGTGTTATTTATTTGTCATTGTCTGATCAGTATTATTGGCAAAGCTTTGGATCAAGAAGTCACACCACCATCTGATCAACTTTAATCTACTCCTCCTTTATCTTCTTTAGAGTCCCAAACCAATGATCTCATAAAACCACGTGTCACTCAGGCGCAATCTTGCAATAAATAAACCCTTGTGAAACTTCCTTTAGAAAACATCACGCTAGTCATTGGATAAATTAAAATCTTCTCGATACTTTAATTCTTCGGCCCCACTTTTACGAGTTCTTAGATGGACAGGTATCAACTAGGTAGAATTTTTCAATGAATAAACTACACACATATTTTGTTCATGGAAAAACGCAAGCCATTGGATGAAAAGGAATCTATCATAACTTTATCTTTACTTAATCCCCAATCTATCCTACCATTTCCATGTGTCTGATAGGTGCGGTGCCTTGATGAATAATTTCATCACATCTTCTCTTTAGGAGATCACACCCACCATAAAATTTACATTATTCTAACAATGATCTATCTCCCTTCAACTTTTAGAAGCTCGGCACCACAATCTGGAAAGGACACTTGTCACCCAGGCACGATGCCTTGATGGATATTTTTCATACATCATTTGATCAAGGGAAAGTGACACCAATTAGATTAATACTAACTTGATAAACATCTTGTGACGTATAAAACATGGGGGGCACTTAGGACTTAGGAAATGATTAAAACATAAATCCCGGTAGGAAACATGACTTAAAACAAAAAGGGCCCTAACCATGGTAACTTAAGACACATATTTAAAAAAAACTTAAGTGACCCAAAAAAATTAACACATAGACATAAAAATCATGGGAGAGCAAGAACATAACATACAAAGACTTAAAAAATGGAGGTTCCCAAATGCTTACAAGGAGGTTTCAATAGAATGGCGCTACCCGACCTGTGGAATAAAATGTGCCTCATTTTGATGAAGTATATCACTCTGGAAGGCTACTTCGGCACCTATTACAACTACCATTTCCTACTCCTTAACCACTTCAAGTACAATGATTTCATCTCTTTTCCTTATTTTCTTCTCCATTCGATGGAAGCTTCTGTTATGGATGTCAGAGAAAAAATAAAATCTAGGCAGAATTATTGTATTCTCCATTAGGGTTTAATGCTATGCTTCTACAATTTCCATCTCGCCCTCTATCCGCCTAGGACTGTTACTCTTCATAACTTTGTGGTGTCTCCAAAGAATCCTAATGATCTGCAGGTTACTCTTTCTAACCCCACGACTTCTTCCAAAACCCCTGCTTCCCAGAAGGATAAAATAGGCTCTGCTGATGGTGACCAAATCACCATTGAATCTCAAGGAGAGGAGGAGGAAAATGATAATAGGTGGATATCTAATAGAATCAGAACCAAAACAAGATACAAGAAAAAAGCTATGAGAAAGAGAAACCCTGATGAGGATGAAGAAGAAGAAGAGTAGGAGGAAGAAGAAATTAAGATGGACACCAGGGGGAAAGCTAAAATGTGGAAGAAAGTTAAGGTTGAGGAGAGAGAAATGGAAAAAAAGAAGAAAATCCCTATTGGGGAAGGGACTAAGAAAAGTCATGAATCTCAAGTCTCTGCTAGTTTCTGTCTCCCCTCCTTTGACCTTTCGAAGAAAAAACTCTTTGAGGAGAAGAAAGTAGACTCGCCACTCTTAACTACCCAGCCCCTTATCCCCCAGGAGAAAAAGGATAACACCAAGGCTATCAATAATAAGAAAGATCCTAAGGGATCCCTAGAGGACTCCAAGAAGACAGATGAGAAAATTTCTGATGCTATGAGTGACACTCCCCATAAAGCTAAAGGACCTCAAGAGCCCCTCGTGCTTTCTGACCCTACGGACTTTTCTATAAATGGCATGCATGTGGCAAAAACTACGCTCCAACTCCTTCATATGGAGAAAGTGAATTCTTCAGGAGGAGATAGAAAGGATGAAGAACTATACTAGTTCCTCGTGGATGACTGGCTTAAGCTCTTGTTAATTGGTGGGGAAGGTAACCCCAAGTAGTTTCCTTTTCCTATGTTAAATTTTTTTGCCTGGACTTTTTTGTTGGGCAATGTGGGCCTGTTCGAGCTACGGTTAAACTTAAGTTTTTGTAGTGCTGCTTTACTATTTGTTACTGTTAATGCCAACTTTACTGCTAGTTATTACCATAGGCTGGTTACCAACCTCGTGGTGAGGTTGGAGCATGTTAGGACTTCCAAGTTGGTTACAACCTTCATGGTTGAGTTGCGGCCTATTGATTTTCTTTCGTGGTTTTTGGTTTTTAAAATTGGCATAGGCTAAGGGTTTGTTGTGTGTGTTTTTTGATGATTGTCAGCACTCTTCATGCTGGTTGTATCAATTTGGGTCAGCCCCCCAGTTTTGGCTGCTTTTTAAATAAAAAACATACAAAAACTTATCATTTGAATAATTTATAATCCAATCATTTCCAAAGCCAAGAAGAAAATCCATATACAGAATTAAACTATGCAATAAAAGAAGAAATGGTTGGAAAATACCTTCAGGAGCCTTTCTAAGCTTGCATTACTATAAAATCAGGACCAAGAAATCTCTACATCAATATATCCACCTCCAAAAAAAAGAGATATTTAAAAAACATCGAATCTTCAAGATTAATGGATAAATCATATTGGTAGGTAATGCCATTTTTTGAAGTGTTTAAATAAGTTAAGCCTTAAAAGGTGATAACTTGTTTTGTTGAATTTAATTTCCATCAAACACTAGATAATGAAATATATATCTTAATTTTAGGTTCCATTTTTTGAAAGTAAGCATAACTTGTAAATTTTTGGCTAAAGAATCAACTTATGATCAACGCAAACTTATTGTCAAGACTATATTAGTAGGTACCTAATATAGTCATATATGTTCATTTCTTTTAAAATAAAATAAAATGTATAGATATAATAATGGGTTGGGACTATATCTGGTTAATTTCTAGTAATTTTGTTACCCTAAATAAAGTATTCAAAAAAGACCTCCTATAGGAATAATATGTATATG